>CM053789.1:710434810-710474810 GCA_028749045.1 Cupressus sempervirens | reverse complement strand
GCCCCAAAGTGTAAACACTTACTAGATGTTCCTCTCAAATATTTAAGAATTCATTTGACTGCATTCCAATTCTCAATTTTTGGATGACTCATATACCTACTAACGAGTCCCACTCCATGTGCAATATCTGGCCTTGTACATACCATAGCATACATCAAGCTTCCTACAGCTGAAGCATAGGGTACCTTGGACATCTTATCCTCCTCTTCTTGTGTCTTGGGACACATCTCCCTAGTCAACTTCAAATGACCAAGTAAAGGTGTGCTAACAGCTTTAACATTCTCCATAGAGAAACATTGCAACACCTTCTCAACATAATCAGACTAAGATAGCATCAATTTCTTGTTCTTCCTATCTCTACAAATCTTCATACCAAGGATTTTTTTTGCTGCCCCCAAATCCTTCATAGCAAATGCATGTGCTAACTAGTGTTTTAGCCCCTCAATGTGATCCATGTTAGACCCAACTACAAGCATATCATCAACATAAAAACATAAAATAATGTAGTTTTCATCATCCAACCTCTTAAAATAAACACAATGATTTGAATGACACCTGCTATATCCATGCTCATTCATAAAATTGTCAAATTTTAGATACCATTGCCGAGGTGCTTGCTTCAAGTCATATAAAATTTTCTTCAATCTGCACACTAAGTTCTCCTTATCTTTGACCTCAAATCCCTGTGGCTGAGCCATATATATCTCTTCATCCAAATCACCGTGAAGGAAGGTTTTTTTTAACATCAAGCTGCTATAAATGCAAATCTTTAGTAGCCACAATACTTAAAAAAATATAGATAGAAGTCATTTTAACAAAAAGAGAGAATATCTCATCAAAATCAATGCATTTTTTCTATGCAAATCCTTTTACAACTAACCTGGCTTTCAATCTTTTCTTAGCTCTATCCTCTTCTTTCAACTTACAAACCCACTTATTCTATAAAGCCCTTTTACCTCAGGCAATTTGCATAAATCCCAAGTCTTATTTTTTAGCAAAGATTTCATTTCATCTTTCATTGTAGACTCCCACTGAATCTTAGTATTCACCTGCACAGCTTCAACATAACATTCAAGTTCACCAACATCTATTAGTAAAATAGAATACAAAGAGGGAGAAAATTTTTCTGGAGGTCTGATTAGCCTTGTTGATCGTCTAACATTCATTGGTGTGGGTGGTATTTGTTGTTGCGATTGTTGCACATCATGAGGAATTGTTGGAACATCATCTTTTGGCGTATCATCTAACACTACATAATCATCTTATTTGTTCTTATGTTGCTGCAATAAATCTTTGTACAACACTTTCTCATTGAATATGACATCCCTACTTCTTACAATTTTATGATTTTCGAAATCCCAAAGCCTATAACCAAATTCATTAATGCCATATCCAACAAATACACATTTCTTTGACTTAGCTTCCAGCTTGATTCTATTTTTAGAATCTATATGAGCAAATGCTTCACAACTAAAGGTTTTGAGAAAAGAATAACTCACCTTCTTACTAGTCCATGCTTCCTCTAGAATACCACAACCCAAAGGAATAGAGGGATCTCTATTGATGAAATATACAATAGTATTAACAACCTCCACCCACATGTGTAAGGGTAAACCAATAGGCAACCTCATGCTCCTTGCATGCTCCATTAGAGTCCTATTCATGCATTCGACCACTCCATCTTCCCGTGGAGTTTGTGGAACAGTTGTTTGTCTAAGAATAACATTATTGGAGCAACAATCTTCAAATTCATGACTGTAATACTCACCACCATTATCATATCTGAAACATTTTAATTTCTTACCAGTCTCATTTTCAACCAAGCATTTCCAATTCTCAAAAGTTTGAAATACATTAGATTTTTGTCTAAGGAAATAAACTCATACTTTTCTAGTTGCATCATCAATAAAGGTAACATAATAATGAGAGCCAACAAGGGAAGATACCTAAGCTGGTCCCCATCACAAGCTCTAATTTCTCACTTTTATTTTCCTTCCCAGTCTTCACAAAACTCACTCTCTTTTGTTTTCCATACACACAACTTTCGCAGAAATCCATATTGCCACATTTTAGACCTGGTAAAACTTTCTTTGAATGAAGTAATTTCATACCATTCTCACTCATGTGCCCAAGTTTGTAGTGCCACAGTGTTGTATCAGAATCTACATCAACTATTTGTTCTCCCTACTCAATTGCACCAATTGTTCCTGAACATTCATTTTTCTTTGAAACAATTAAAGTAAAAGGAACAATATGACCCGTACAATGATATAAGGTGTCTACTTTCACACCTTTTTCTACTACAAGGGAACCTTTTGAAACCTTCCAATTTTTATCATTAGAAGTAACTACACAACTCTCATCACCGAGTTGCCCTACTAAAATTAAATTTCTACTCAGCCTTGGAACAAGTCTTACCTCATGTAGTAGCCAATGATTCCCATTCTGCAACTTAATCTTAACTTTTCCCTTTCCAACAATCTGATAGAGTTCATTGTCCCTCGAATAAAAAAGCTCAAAATCCCCTTGGACATAATCAATGAAATAACCTCTATGAGGTGTAGCATGAAATGAAGCACCAGAATGTAAAACCCATGAATCATTAGCACTTTTTAAAGATAGAAGCAAAGCATCCTCTTTGAATCTATTACTTACCACATTTGTCTCTTTGTCTCCATCTAGTTTATCTCCTTCATTTTTCCTTTGAGTTCAACAATCTTTCTTTTTATGCCTTGGTTTCCCACAACACCAACAGTCATTCGGTCCTCTCAATTGAGACCTCCTCCCTTTTGACTTTCCTCTTAATTTTCCATGATTTCTGGAATTAATTCCTCTCTCAATGATTTTGCCTCTACTTTGTGCATTCAAAGCACTTCCTGATGTAGATCCACCTGAGGATTTCCTATGAGTTTCCTCACTCAAAATAGCACCGATCACATCATCATATTTAAGGGTACTAGATCCAAGAACATAATTACTCACAACCATTACCAAGCCATTCCCGCTTTCAGGCAAAGAACACAAAATCAAGAGAGCCCTAATTTCTTCATCAAAATTGATACCCATAGAAGATAACTGACCAGTAATAGTATAAAGCTCATTTAAATGATCTGCAACAGATCCACCTTCTATCATTTTCATATTAAATAAATGCTTCATGAGAAATACCTTGTTTGAAGCAAAGGGCTTTTCATACAAGGTTTAAACCTCAGATATAAATAAAAATTAAATGCAGATGTAAACAATATCAGAAAATAATAGATCACACAGAAAAGAACACAAGACACCAAGATTTAACGTGGTTCACCCAAACCTTGGGCTGCGTCCACCAAACAACAAGTCCAATATTATTACAATCCAATGGTTACAACCTAATTATAATCTGTATTCCCTTACAGCTCAATACTGTCATAAGAATCAATTTTTGCATCACCTTATGGAACAATCCCTAACCCTAAGTCCTTTTATACAAGTATTTTTCCCACTTTAGGGTTAATACATTGGCAAATACAAACAATAGCCAATTGGTGAATAGTAGCCCAAATTTTTTTCAAAGAATTTATGAAGTATGTACAGTACTTTCCTGATCAGTCACCACAAACTAATAGAATCTAGATCAAAGTGAGCTACGAGTCTAAAACTTCTCCTAACAAAAATACTATAAGTAGGACTTAAGATAATAATCTCATACACTAAACAAGAGAAGAAGACACAAAATAAATGTAACCTTATGATATAAACTAAATCACAAAGCACACACTATAATGTAATTAAAGTAGATATGTAAAGCGTGCAAAGATAGATCTAACACCACAAAAGAAAGGTGAAGAGCAATCAAACTCCAAACAAAAAAGGGGGCACGATTTGAGTTCACCAAAGATGTATAAGGGGAAATGTGAATCAAGTAAAACAAATCTATAAAGGGTGAACCCACAATAGCGAGTTACACTTTTTTGCCTAAACTAACACCAAACTATGACTTTTCAAGAAAACTTTCACTTTCGGATGTAAATTGTCATTTAACAGTTACGAATTTGAAAATGCAGTAAATTAGAGTCTTTTAGGATTTTCTGTTTAGAATCCATATATATATATAGAGAATTGATTTAATTTAATTATTTTTCCTCCCACAAAAATTGGTATGTTATCAAAAACCTGATTTTTAAAAAGTTACATTATTTTTGACACACAACTTATTTTCTACAATATATATCAATGTGATTATTTCGAATTTAGTTTTTAAACATCCATACCAAAACCATGGAGGTGATTTGATGTCTTTATCCTTGGTATTTCATATTTTATTAGAGTTTAAAGTTGACCTAGCATGAATTTGGACATACATGGCTTTTGACACATGTAACTTATTATATATTTATCCGATTTCAAAATTTCTTTTTCTAATTGAAAGGGACTCGAATACGGAGATCGTAGTCATTTTTCAATTTAAAAACAAATCTTAGTTACTATTTTTCCATGAGCGTCCAATATATAGGTTTATTTCTTCTAACAAACCTTTGTTCAATTCATGTATAAAAAACTACACCTACAAAATTCAAAATGTAGCAAATTCGTAGTCATTAGAAAGATTGTGTAGAGTACTTCTATCGTGCAAAATGGCATGACTTCAGTGCTCTATATGAACTTGGTAATTGAGCCTGGAAGCCATGAAAATATAGTAAATCTTTTTACACTTGGAAAAAACATGTAATTACCTAGTTTCAAGAGAAACCAAGTTTCTATCGAAACTAAAAACATTAGTTTTGATAGAAACAAAAGTGTTTGGCTTCTATCAAACTTAAGAAAGCTAACTTGTGTGATTAAATGGGTGGACTTTACTTTCGATTGAAACTACTTGATCGAAAGTAAAGTCGGCCTTTAGGGTTTTAAAAAAAATAAAAATTGTCATATAAATAAATTTCATTTTTTTTTCAATTGTAACATTCAAATCTAATCAAAAATTCGCACTTCAATTGGGAGGGAGGAAATATTTTGCAAGTTGTCTATTTTAAAATTTTGGAAAAAAAAAATTGTGACATGGGCAATAAAGGTAAAGGAGTAAGTAAATATTCATGAAGAAGAATTTATGAACAAGAAGATGAAAATCGTCAAAAAATTTAGCAGGATACTGTAGGAGGCAAGGTATGTACATGTGCAGTATTTTTTCAAATGCATATTTAGTTCATATAGTGCACGTAATCGCATTGTACACTTTTTGTATGTATATAGTTAGGATTATGGTTTACCTAATTATAAATATGGTAAATATAAACTTAGGGTTACTGTTAACTTAATATTAAGGGTTTATTAAATTATGAATATTTAGGATTAGGTTTTATTAAATTATGAACATTTAGGATTATGGTTTATTACATTATGGTTTTTAAATTATGAATATTTAGAATTAGGGTACATTTTAATTAGGGTACATGTATGTATGCACACATATTTTGCAAGTACAATCTCTCTCTATATTTCTACCTGTCTAGAGGCAAACTTTATATCTTGATTTTTAATTTTAGAGACAAATTCCCTTACAAACTTTCTTGATTTTATTTGTTATATTGTACACATGCAATAGTAGATGATGAAAATTTTAAACATGAGAAAATTGAAGATGAAACAATGGATATCGAAGAAGGACCATATGAAGGTTAGATAAAATTTTATTTAACAGCTTATTTGTTATATATATACAAATATGTTGACCCTAAAGAGAAGTTGTATCTTAAGTCTTTATTTTAATTTTTCTTGTTGCTGAAATCAAACAACAAATGAGAATGTTAATCTAGCTCAAAGTTTGAAGAGAAAAATTAATCATAGAAACATAGATCATTTAATTGAAATGGACGAGGAAAAATTCAGAGAATATGCTAGCCAACCTACACATACTACGAAGAGGAAATCGAATAAAAAGTCTAAAGAAATAATTGTATAATTTGAGAATCTTGATACTACGGAGAAAGCTCAACTATTGTCAATTTCACTTCTTAAAGATTAATGAAAAGAGCCATTGAAACTATTGGGTATAGATACAAATGAAAAAAAGAGGAAGACTTCCAAACTACAAAAAAATATTGTCAATGAGGAATTATGGCAAAAAAGACAGATCTCTTCACTATCATCTCATATTGGATACAATCAAAAGATGATATTACATTATCTAAAAAGGAGAAATAATTTGGATGATAGTAAATTAGAAGGAAACTGCATACTAATGCATAGAGTTCCTTGATCTGATAGGATTGTGGAAATAGTTAAGAACTTAGTCATTCAATTTTGGATTGATAATACTCATCCTTCACCAAATAGAAGAGATGTCATCAAGTAGAGGATTGGGCATAAGGAGTATCTTCAACACACAAAAAATTAGTTGGATGTCATGCAACATGAATTGTATCTCTCATTTTGTAATTTAAATTCTGACACAAAGATTGGACAAACAATGTTTGAAAGATTAAAACCCTATTTTGTGAAGATAAATAAATCTATTGAAACATGTTGTTGTCGATATCATGTTGAATTTGATTTGTACTATCAAGGGTTAAGAAAGATGATAGCAGAAAGTGGTTGTTCTCAAAATTCTTTTCATCAATGACTGAGCCAATTCATAACATCAATCTTATGTGACAAACCAAATGATCATGGAATAGGTGAAATAGATTGCAGAAAAGGAACTTGTAAACATGTGGTAACCTGACAAGATTTCCTTTGAGAGATGAAGATACTAATATGATGAGGATGGTAAAATGTAAGAGATATAAGTACATAAAGTCAAAAACAAAAGTTGGAAAAGAATGAACAAGGTTGGAATATGTAGAGGATGACATACCTATTGGAGAATTTATATCATTTTTTGTAAATTGATTCAGCCATATTTATGTCAATATTTTTTTTTCTAGGTGGCAAGCAAAATAGTTTCAAACACTAAGAGAAACTTTCCCACTCGGGACAATTTTATCTATTGTTGACTTTGCAGAGAATTACTCCTTCATTTCTCAAAAACAACTTCAAGTAGAATACTACATAGTAGGTTACTATTATGGTTCAAGTGTCTTTATTGACATGCACAAATTGATTTGGATGGTGTGGAAATTATGGATCAAGCACGAGTCACTAAAAAAGAGTATCACTTTTACATTAGTGATGACAAAGAACATGACACACAATTTGAAAAATAATGCCATAAAAATGGAAAAATAATTTGTATGGTCAAATGGATGTGCAACACAATTTAAATCAGCTAGACCATTTTATGCATTATGTAGATATCATCGATACCTTAATATACCACACATTTGGAGTTTTTTTAAGAGTGGACATGGAAAGGGTGAGCATGATGGTGCAGGAGCTTGTATCAAACATGCTTTAATAAAATATCAACTACATTATAAAGGATATTGCATTAATAATGGTCATGATGTGGTTGAGTACTACAAAACATATTTTATAGTGCCAACAAATATAGATAACAAATATTCACAAGTGGATCGAGTCATACCATTCAAAGTGTTTTGGGGGGTATCAGGTATAAATTAATTTGAATATTATAATTGAATCAATTTTATATTTAATATGTTATGTGATAACTATTTATTATGGTACCCACATGTTTAAAACTCATTCTTTATATGTATGTATGTACCTTACATTTAGGTGTCGATAGAAGATCAATGCATTCATGCAAGAGGGTAGAGAAGAAATGATCTTTGCATTCAGTTATGATTATAGATAGTAATGTGTGGTCATTATACACAAGAGAATACTCATATTTTTGTCCTGATTGCATTGATGAAAACTATGATGGTTGCATTAATCAAGAATGTGGATATGTGGGTGAATGGAATTTTGTGCCACTAGATGTTATCAATACGAATGAGTTTGAGGATGAAAACTATGATGACATTCCATTAATTTCTAGTGATTATGACCATATTTCAGTGATCACAGTTGGTATGTATTTCATATTATACTCATGTCTTTTTTGTTAATTATATGTGTGTGTGTGTGTGACACATGGAATTTATATACATATACTTTGTGTAGGCAATGTTTTTGCAGTCATGGTAGAATATGAAAATGTAGGTGTTAGCTATTATTTATTGTGTTGCACCATACAAAGGGAGAAGCTAACAAAGACTGAAATAAGTGATGGAATTATGTTTCCCACAAGTTAGTATATAGTTTAATCATGTACGAATGTATGTACATCTACATTTTTTATTTATTCAAATTTATTGACTTATATGATTGACCTGTATGCAGGTTCTATTGTTGTATAGGGAACATATTTGAAGAAAAGTAGAGTAGTTAAGAATGGGATTCATTTCACTGATTATCAACCTAACAATAAGATATATCAGTATAGTAACCATGTTATTGTCATTGGTCTAATTCTTCATCCAGTCAAAGTACCTAGAATACATAAGTGGAGGCTCGATATTGATGATCACAGGAAAATATTAAATTTTATCCAACAACGAGTTGACCCACTTGATATGAGATAGAAACAACTTGTAATTTGAAACAACTTGAACATTTTGAAATTTGGTTGAAGTATTTGAAATTTGAAATTTGGTTGAACTTGATCATTTTCAATTTTCAATTTGGTTGAATTAATTATATATTACTTTTACTCTTACATTTAACTTGTAAAGTTTAAATTGTGATTTGCAACTAATTATAGAAATTAGGAACTGGTATGTGACTAATTAATACATGTGCCTTGAGGGGAAGAAATTTGAACACTTATCTTAAGGGGAAGAAATTAGGACTAGACTTTAATCATATCTAAATATCACTTGCATTATTAAGAATTAGGAATTATGTAAAGTTAATTACCTAACCCTAACTCTAACCAATTTCATATGTATGTACATCAATTTCATAAACCAACATAATGTAACATAATCTAACATGTTATAGGAATCCTTGCAGGAGGAGAGCCCGAGCAAAAAGAGCAGAGTGGAAAAGAGAAAGTGGGAGGAGTTGGCTTCTCAGGATGAAAGTCACTCAAAGACCGATGAGGCAGAGGCCAAGGAAGAGATGGAGTTAAAGAAATAGGAGTTGGCTTAAGATCTTGTTCCCTGATCGCTCTTCCTAGTTTTTGTTGTTTACTTGGCTTTTGGCCTTTTAGATTTTGCTTTCATTTGTTGGTCAGGCCTAGCCTATTTTTTTTTTTGTTGCTTAGTTGCTAGACCTAAACTGTTTGTTTATTTTATGTTGTTAATTGGTGGGTTTCAGGAACCCCTATAAAAAACTTGTTTTACTTAATCAAAAACATAATCTAACATGTAAAATAACATAGTCTAACATAATCCAACATAATATAACATTTAATCTAACATAATTTCCAATATTATAGAACATTATTACTTTTACTCTTTCATTTAACTTGTGAAGTTTAAATTGTGATTTGTAACTAATTATAGAAATTATTGTTTGTTTATTTTATGTTGTTAACTGGTGGGTTTCAGGAAGCCCTGTAAAAAAAACTTGTTATACTTAATCAAAAACATAATCTAACATGTAATCTAACATAATCCAACATAGTCTATCATAATCTAACACAATTTCCAACATAACTAGAACATTATCCAACATAATATAACATGTAAAATAACATAGTCTAACATAATCCAACATAATATAACATTTAATCTAACATAATTTCCAACATTGTAGAACATTATTACTCTTACTCTATCATTTAACTTATGAAGTTTAAATTGTGATTTGTAACTAATTATAGAAATTAGGAATTTGTATGCAACTAATTAGGACATGTGCCCTGAGGGGAAGAAATTCGAACACTTGTCTTAAGGGGATGAAATTAGGACTAGATTTTAATCATATCTAAATATCACTTGCATTATTAGGAATTAGGAATTATGTAACTAATTAGGAATTATGTAAAGTTAATTACCTAACCCTGACCCTAACCAATTTACTATTGCATATCAAGAAGACAAAAAAGAGAGTTACAACCAAAGTTTAACCAGGGTAAGATGCTATCTACACCATATACCAGAGAGAACCTAGACCAAAATACAACACTAACACTGTCACAAATGAAGTATCATAGTATCAATGTGTAGACGAACAAAAGCAAAATATAAAACACAAAAAAGATTAAACATTTTCTGCTTCAAGGTGGTGAACCTCATAGGGGAAGGCATGAAGGAAGTAGTTAGTATAGAATCTTCAGAGAGGGGCCTCCATTGAACATTCTTTCTGATCTTCTTCAATACTTGAGTTAAAGGGATGTTGAAAATATCCTCCACAAAGTTGGCATCACTCCCCTTGTCTTTCTTTTTAAGGGTGTTGTATCCATAGAAGAGCTCCTCCTTTGAAAGTGTGGCTTTACCTTCTTTTAGGAACTCCTAGAATTGGTCCTCTTTCAATTTGAAGATTGTTGTCACCTGCAGGGAAATATCAATAGCTATGAGTCTCCTTAGAGACTCAATAAGGATACAATCAACCCCCTAAAAAATGTTGTTATTCCTAGATTTCCAAATAAACCAAATCAATAAAAGGAAAGAATAGACCAAAACACATTTAGTTTCTTGCTGCCATAACAGATTTTACCATGGATAACATTAACGACAAAAAAGTTGGAGCCCAAAGTAAACCAAAATAATTGCCAAAATCCTAAAGCAAAGGGGCAATCAAAAAAGACATGAATAATAGATTTAGGATGGGTACAAATAGAGTAAGAATTGGGTTCACTACCAGGTTTGGAGAAGGGCAATTTTTGAAGAAGTAAATTCTAGAGGAAATAGATAATCTTGGGTAGCCCAAAGTTGGCTTAGGATCTTCTTCCACTCAAGATGGGATAGAGAGAGATTCCAAACAACATTGAGGTGATTAAGCACAATAGGTCCAAAGGAGAGAAATTCATAAAAAAATTTAGATTTAACTAGATGGAGAAGGGAAGAATCTACCCACCTAAGGTGAAACTAGCAAGAATCAGCCAAGCAGTAGGTGCTTCTAACACCACAAGCTTCAAGGGCTTTTTTAACCATAACATATGTCTTTTTATGGGAGTTTGGTAAACTGAATCTCAGCTTCAACTCTAACCAGTCCAACAATTTATTGTTTCCAAAAACATCTCTAAATGTATTGATACCTACCTTAGACCAACATTTTGCTGAGCAACCCTGCACTAAGGCAAGCAATTTTCCCTTACTTTGGAGATTTCACTAGATAAAACAAAATCCACACCAAATGTTGCCCTATTCAGTTCTAACAATGGTGCCCAAAAGAGGTTTGACTTTACCCCAACTCTTCCAAATAGCCTTGAATACAACAAATCCCTCAACTACAGATTTGTAGTCGAGTGAAAGAAAATCCAGAGTACCCCAATTATTCTAGAATTTGGCTCCACAGGGGTGGCCATTAGTCAAATTATTTCTAACTAAAATCTTCCAGGGTTCCTCACCAAGCATGGCTTTAGCAATCCATTTTACAACCAAAGTAATGCCTTGCTACCTTAGATCTTTGAGACCAAGCCCCCCCATAGCCTTGCTCTTAGTGCACCATTCCCATTTAATTGCATGAGATTTAAAGGTTCCTTTATTGTTAGGCCACAAGAAGTCTCTGATAATTTTTTGCAAGAATTCAAACTAATTCACATTAAATAACCAGGCCGAAGAGAAGTAAATTGAGTAGGAGGAAAGAATCTTTTGAAAAACCTGAATCCTACAAGCTAGAGATAGATATGTCGTGTTCCATTTGAAGATCTTGTTACTAATCTTCTCTTTCACCCAACACCACATATTGTTAATGTTGGGATTGATGGCAAAGGGGATACCAAGGTATCTTACAATATGGTTGGGGCCACCCTAGTTGATTCTGAACTTGGTACACCACTGAGGTGGATTGGGTTCCCTATCTAGAATAATAGATTTAGCAATGGATATTTTTCTACCTGAAGCTATGCAAAAGAGGTCCAACTTGGCCATGAGGTGATGCATATTTTCTTCTGTAAGTTCAAAAAGGATTGAGGTATCATCTACAAAGTGCACATTAGAGATTTCATCTATTTAGGTAGGAGAAGTCCAAAAACTCTAGATGAGATGGATTCATCTCTCAAGAGGTAATGCAAGGCTTCTACAATAATAAAAAAGAGGGTAGAGGCAAGGGGGAAGCCTTGTCTGATGGATCTAGAAAGCTCAAAACATTCTGATATGTTGCCATTCACCTCAAGAGAGGAATTAGCATCCTTCAACATAACTCCAACCATCTAAACATAGAAATCAAGTAAACCTAAGGCTCTCAACATCATAAGAACAAATTTTCGTTCCACTCTGTCATATGCTTTCTCATAGTCTATCAAAAGCATTCCAATGTCCTATCCAAAAGATCTTGCCCATTCCATAGCCTTCCAACAAGTTAGGAGATTTTATATAATATACCTCCCCTTTACAAAACCTATTTGAGTTTTACTGATTACTTTGGGAAGAATAGGAGCAACTCTGGCTGCTAAAATCTTTGCCAGAATCTTATAAGTAACATTGAGAAGGGTAATTGGTCTTGAGTTCTTGACCAAGGTTTTTTTACCACTTTTGAAAATACGCTTGATAAGGCCAAAATTGATAGATGGGTCCAAGGTTCCTACCATCACAAAGTATTTGTAGAGTTCGAGAAGACTGGAACCACTCTATTCAATGTTAGCTTTGAAGAATTCCACAAAGATACCATTTGGTAAAGGGGCTTTGTTGTTTTCAATAGAGGAAATAACATTTAAGATTTCTGTCAGGGAAATAGGGGATTTAAGAATGGAGGCATCTAAGGTAGAGACCTTCTTGGGTATGATGGAATCAATCTTACTCCTTGTTACCTCAATCATCATTTCCTTATCCTTAGAAGAGAACAAATTCTTATAAAACTGATAGAAGGTCATAAGTATATCCTTTATATTTGTGAAAATAGCATCTTCCTAACAAATGGAATCAATCTTATCCTTGGCCTCTTTCAAGTGAAACACATTGAAAAAAATCTTGAAACCCCTATCCCCTAAGGACAACTAGTTGGGGTCTGGATCAAATCCTGGCCCCCTGAATTTTTTTGGATTGGAGCTTTCTCAACTCATGTTTGGTTTTAGCCTCAGAATCAACAAGTATGGGGTTATCGAGATGCATCTAGGAGGTAGCTTCCTTAGTCTGTAGAGAGTTAACCAAGGAAATTTTTGGAGCCCTACTATCTTTGGCTTTCTTTTTATGCTTTTTTTTGAATAAATTCTATTAGGAGCAAACATAATGGACCTAGTTGTCAATCGGGTTGTCATGTTTGCAAATAGAATAGTTATACCAATGGATGATCTTAGAGGTGGCTAAGAGATCTTGATCATGAAGGAGAGAAGTATTCAAAGCATAGGCATGAGTCTTGCTTTTTATTGGTTCCTAGGAGCCAAGCTTAAAAATATCAATCATAATTGGGTGATGGTCAGAAAGGAAGAAAGGAAGAACTTGCACCAGGTTGTTGTCCACGAGTTTAAGGCAATTGAAAAAATTCTTATTGAAGTAGAATCTGTCCAGCTGAGAATAAATTTTTTAATCCCCTTTCTAGTAGTTAGACCAAGTGAACCAAATACCACGAGATTGACGCTTCAAATTGGCTAGAGGATCCATGAGGTTGAGTTTACTAGCCATCCTAGACCAATAAAGATGTTCATTTCCTTTCCATTCAAACTCGAGACCTCCCATCTTGTCTTGAGCCCTTTCAACCATGTTAAATTCCCTTGCCATAATCTAGTAGATGTTAGGCAATTCAGCCAACCATTGCCATAGAACATTAGGGGCATAGACCAAGCAAATGCCAAACTCAAAATCTTCATCCTTGAAGGTGACCCAGGAAACTTTATTACAAGGGAAAGAGCCCCAATTGGTGATCTTCTTTTTCCAACTAGGGCCAACTAGGATGGAGGAACCTCGCTTCCCTTTAGGATGCTTAGTAGAGAGGGTAACAACATCTTTCCAAATGCATTTCAAAGCAATATCTAGAGTGAATCGTATAGACTTAACTTCTCGAAGGATTAGGATGTCTATGTTTTTGTTCGATCCTAGGAATCTCTTAACTATATATTTCTTGTCTAACAATTCAAGACCTCTCACATTCTAGGAAGCAATTTTTAGCTTATTCATCGTAGACAATTATTGATCAGTGTCCATAGGGGACTGGAACCCCTTGAAACAATCTGGCATTTTAGTCTTGGCTTTTTTGAAAAGCTTAGGATTACCACAAGAATGTCGAGGTCTCCCTCTTTTCCTTTTAATAATCTCAACACCATCCTGATGGTTCTTATTATTTAGGTTCTCTTTTTCCACACTAAATACAAATTTCTCTAACTCTGCAGAGTATACTTCATGAGGACTACACTCTACTGCAACTAGTGGATTACTAGAAGGCTACCCATCCTCAAGAACATAATTCCCCTTGTGCTGACTCAAATCAAGAATTTCTTGATTATCATCCTTAGTTTCAAAAGCCTCCTCATTCACAATGAGATTAGGAATACTAGACTTCACCATAATAACCACAAGAGAGAAGTCATGAAGCCTCTCCTCCATATTTAAGTAATCCATGCTATCAGCCTTGGGGGGCTCTGGCTGAGAATTAGGGAGACTTGATTCTGAATTAGCACAAGGTGAGGGGGAGGGAGGAGGGGTAGTCTCCTCGCAATCCTTGATCGTAGTAGAGTGTAGTTCCATAGTCATCAAGGGCTTACATACATTATCCTCTTAGCTTTATCTTTCAGAGACATAAGGGCCAACTATTAGGCATTAAGGGGTTTATTCTTTCTGCCAGACGATTTAGATTCCAGACCAAAATCCAAAGATAAAACATCAGGAAGAGATTTAAGTTCTTTCAAAGCATCATGATTAACAGGATGATGAGATTCCTCTAAAGTCTGGTTAAATTGGTTCTTAAGAGAGTCTAAGCATGCAACAAGATCCTCAGATTCTATCAGCCATTTAGAGTCTTGAGGATCAATGAAGATTTGAGCAGATTCTCTCCTGGAGGACGTAATCATAGATTTAAGCTTAGGGGGTGGGTTGGAGGGACTGGGGTTTAGAGAGATAGCCACTTTTCTCCCTACTAGCAAGGGATAATTTTTCCTTTTATGACCTTCCCATCTACATAGGTAGAAGGCATTCAAACCTCCCATGTAAATGATAGGACAATCAATAGGAATGACTCCATCTTCTAGGATAATTTTTTCGAGGGCATCCACATCAAGGAGGATGGAAACAAGGACTCTGATAGAAAAATTAGGGATGACTGTGTTGGAGTCTTCAATTTTGAGGACCTTCCCAATGGGCTTCAATAATTGGGGGATGAAATCCTAGACATATGGTGGGAGATTGCTAATAGTGACCCATCTAGGGCTGGCCAGGGAAAGAACTTCTTTATTAACAAAGTTAAAAGACCAGGGTAAAGCCCTAAATTCAAAGTTTCTAACCTTCTAGAATTATTAATCAACAATAGCTTTTTTGAGCATTAGGGTTACAAAAAATAACAATAAATAGCCCTTTCTAGATCATGCGGTAAAAAGAAAAACAATGCCCTAGCTTATTACTCCAAACTCTATGAAACCAATCATTAAGGAAGTTCCTCGATGGTAGATTCAATGGATTCATAATAGCGAAAAAAAATAGTTGTTTTCTTCAATCTAGTCTTTTCTTTATCTAAGTCAAACACCATCTGGGAATAAGGCTTGACAACAAGATAGGGGGAAGATGGTTCCTTACCTCCATCTCTTGAGATGGTAGGGAAAATAGTTGTAGACATTTGTTTCTTGATATATTTGGCATTAATTGAGATGTTGAAGCTTCCTTGCAGCGCTTGTTTGAAGGTGGGTCGAGTGTTTCCAACTTCTTAGGCTCCTGGGGATTGCTTATGTTCTTCGTCCTTTGTCTTGTAACATGAATGTCTGAGATCCTAGTAATGGTGAGAGCAATTCTGATTACAACCAACAATTTTATTGCCTTCTTTAATAAATGCAATAGGTACCAAGTGGCAAAGGATATTAATCTTCATGGCCCCAGGCAAGGCCGAGGCCATTAAGGCCTGTATGAGAGGAGTAATGAGGCCTCTACAAAGGATTATTTGCATAGCCCTCTCCACATGTCAGCACCTTCCCTCAAGAATCTTGCAGACCAGATAAATGTATTTTACCCTAACCAATTTCATATGTATATACATCAAATTCATAAACCAACATAATGTAACATAATCTAACATGTAAAAGAACATAGTCTAACATAATCTAACATAATTTCCAACATAATAGAACATTATCCAATGTAATCTAACACATCTACAAGAACATAGTCTAACATTTAATCTAACATAATATCCAACATAATAAAATATTATCCAACATAATCTAACACGTAAAAGAACATAGTCTAACATAATCCAACATAATCTGACATATAAGAACATATATAATCTGGATGAAAGTCTAGATCAAATAAAAAAAAATCCATAATCTGGATGAAAGTCTAGACTAAATAATCTATAATATTAAAAAACTATAGATTGTCAGGTGTAGACTTATCATCATGATGTCTCCTCATAGTGCAGTTTGAAGACTGATAATCAGGGTGCTCACTAGGGCTAACCCCTATATATATTCAAGAGAAAGTGAAATCAATTTACATAATTTCATATTTAATTAAATCTCTTTTAAATTTACAAATTGCATGCAATTTATATATTAAATTTAAAACTCACATGTGTCTAATTCAAAAAAATTAAAACTCACTTGTCCACTACTAGCATCATCGAATGAGTCTTGATGACGTACACGATATGGCATCAATGATTGAGAAACAAGAAGAATGTCCCCCTACAATACATACATACATGTGTGCAACAAATCAACTTAAAAGATGTATTTAATTACAAAGGCACGATATATATACATGCATAAATTATTAGTTGAACAAATGTTCAATTGAAATTTTAACATGAATGTAAAAAACTATAGATTTACTTGCATAGATGCTAGCATCTGATAATACTCAGACTGCCTAGCATCGATCGTGTTCACCAATATATCCAGATTTTGTTGGGCCTCATCTAGCTCCATCTTTGCATCTATGCTAGCATGAGTAGTGGCTGGCACATTTCCTAATAATGATGACCCAAGTGGACTAACTAGATGAGATGGCATAGAATTAGAATTATCATGTATCAACAAATCCATCCATCCTGTGGTCGACAAGCTAAAGTCAACATCATCAAGGCCCAAATATGAACTTTGACCAGGCCCTGCATTGGCTGAAGGGTCTATACTAGTATCTATATGTCCCTCTGCAATAAAAGAGTGGTCAGTAGGTGGATCATGATGTGTACTGCCACCATGACCACTACCTGATCGATGAGAGGAATGTGGTTGAGGATGTGTCCCAATACCACCATGGACACAATGTTGAACATCTGATATGGTTATGCCAAGATGCTCTGATATGAATCTATATGAACATTATAGATCCTTAGCAATATTACTCATAGTATCTTGTGCCAACACTCCAGTGAGACCCTCTAAGCTAGTTAGTGAAGGGATGCTTGTTGCATTGTACAAGTCTCCTGAAGATGAAGCACTGAGTGATGATCTAGAATGTCGACGTGACATCAAATGCTAGCCAACCTCATCACTCAAAATAGATCTAAAAATTGCGGCAATCTCTCCAACTCCCTAAATCACCCTCCACAACTGTGTGCTATGCATGGCCTCATTAGCTGACGGACCTAATATAGGGGAAATAGCAGGTGACCTCTCTCTGACAATCAACCTATTTGTCAGTGATGGATGACCCAACTACCTATCAACTAGTCTACCATGCCCCTATCCTAAATGCGATGGTAAATTAGTGTAGTTCACCACCCTACCTAAGCAAACCCCAACATAAAGCTGTCGTGCAAAATAGAGTCGAATTTGGTCATTATTTGGATAACAACCATGAGTAGCAAGGAAGCATGGGTATCTAAGTAAAACCATCTATGGATATATACAACTAAGGGGAGAATTGCCCTTCACATACTTTAGTGGAAGACAATGAGGGAAATATTTCCTCTTTAATGTCTCTTTGGGCAGTAAGCCCTATACCTGCTATAGTGAGAGCCTGAAGAGACCTCTTGACTCTTACTGTCAAGGACAATCTGTATAGGATGTGTAGAATATGGAGCAACACCATGAATCTCCTCTCTAATATATGCGAGGTTTTATAAGATGCTTTGACATGTACTACTATACGCACTAGGGCATGTGCCACTAGCCAAGGATTCATGAAGTCTATCAATCTCTTGGTTAGTATGATCACATGGCATGTTGGGTGGGATATGTTGCTGATCTGCAAGAATAGTACTCTACTAGGGTGGGACAGACTACTACTCGAGGGCATAGGAGGTTGTTGTTGCTCAGGGGGATAGAATGTTGTTGCTGCTTAGGGGGGATAGGAGGTTGTTGGTGCCCAAGGGGATATGAGGTTGTTGATCAACCATGTGAAGGTAAATGTATGTAGTATGTGTGCCTGTATATAATGTGTAAACTTAAAATTTAAATTAAAACATGACAATTTTAATAAACTTGAAATTTATCAAGTACACCGACATTTAAGAAACTAGAATTTCATAAACATGAAATTAAATGAATATAATACATGTAAACATGAAATAAAAATAACATATGTACAATACAACATGTGTGAACTTGTACATCCTAAATTAAAATATGGCATTTAATAAACTTCAAATTTATTGTACTTGATGACATTTAAGAAATTAGAATTTCATAAACACGTGAAATTAAATAATCTGTGTTTAAGCATGAAATGAACATATGTTATGTACATGTACATAGAATTTTGTAAACATGAAACAAACATAACACATGTACTATATACATGTGTACATTGTGTGTGTCTAACAACTTCGTAAAATTGTTTCAATTAAATCTAGATAGAGTCTAGATCACATGGATGGACTACTTGACACATAACTCTAGGTTAAATATAGAACTAGATTCACTATATAATTTAATAGATATAGTGTCATGATCATGGCTAAGCTAAGATTACTAGGGAAATAAGTAGGACACTAATTAAAGTTAGAGTTAGTGTTAAGTTTAGAGTTAATTTTAAGGTTGGGCTTAAAGTTTAAAAAACATTAGGATTAGGTTAAGACTTATTAATTAGGGCTATAGTTAGGTTTAGAGTTATAAAATTAGTACTACATATTATTCTTGAACTGCACGTGCCTCATAACTTGCATAAATTAATTTGACTAGGGTTGGCATTCAAGGGTAATGTTTTATTATGATTATGGTTTATATTATGGTTCTATGGTTACTTGCTTTAGTATTAAGATTGAGTTTAGGGGACCATTAAACATGGTAAATTTTCATTAAGTTAGAGATAGGAAAATATTTAGGGCTAGGTTTAAAGTAGTGTGTGTTCAGAATAGTGTTCTATGTTGAGTAAGCTATTATGTTTAGAGTTAGGGTTAGTGTTATAATTGTGTAACTTATATAGTTAGATCATTAGTGTTTAATAGCACTATGAGACTTACGTTAGTGTTACGGGTAGAATTATGATTAGGTTTAGGATTTAGTGTTAAATTTTGAGTAAGTTAATATAATTAGCTTGTTACCTGGTTTAGTATTACCTAGGATTAAAAGGTAAATATGTTATGGAACTATAGTTACATGGTTAGGCTTAGAGTTAGGTGGTTAGGATTTCTAGAGCTATATTGTTAGAATCATGATCAATGTTAGGGAAAGTTAATATAATGTTTAGGGATCTTTAGGATTAAATTTTTAGGGTTAGTGTACAAATCTAGATTCAAGTTTTTAGTTAGGATTCATAAATTAGCCCATTTTTTAGGGGTTAAGAAGTGAGGATCGTGCTGTAAAAAATTATAGTTAGTCTTCGCATCATGGTTAGGTATAGGGATGACTTTTGGGTTAAAATGATATAACTTTAGGTTTTAAGGTTTATGTTTCTAGGGTAACTTAGATTTTATGGTTATGGTTAGAATCAACCTATCAATTCTAGGGTAAATATATAATGTTTAGAGTTAAGAAATAGGATTAAATTTACACGAGGGTTAGCATTGTGTTACATGACATTTCTAGGGTTAGGATTGCATGATTATATTTATTTAAATTAGATTAGGTTAAATAGTCAAGGTTTAATTAGACTTTCAAGATTAGGGTGAGGAGGTCAAGGTGAAGTTTATATTAGGGTTCATATATGTGACCTAACTTGTTGGAACTAATGTTAAAGGGTTAGTTCATTGAAATTAAATTATTAGAGGTAAGGTGAAGATTTAAACACACAAGCACACACACACACACACACACACATGTATATATGAACTTAAATTTTAGTATATTACAAGTTGACATGTGTACATTAAAATTTTAAATGTATGTGTACATATGATCCATAGTATGTACATGTATACATACACACACACACACAGACATATGTATGTATGTATGTGTGTATGTATGTATGTATACATGTACATATACACGTATACATTTATACACACACACACACATATATATATATAATGTATATATACACACACGTGCATATATATACATACATGCATGTATACACACATGGTATATATATATATATATATATATATATATATATATATATCTGTGTGTGTATATACATGATATATATGCATATATATAAGATATATGTATACATACATATACATACATACATATAAAAAACATATATAAAATAAAACTAAAATCATATAAAATGAAACTAAAAATGTATAAAATGAAACTAAAAATGTGTAAAACAGGTAAAAAAGGGGAAAAATCATACCTTTTTCGAAGCTTGGTAAATTCGGATGCCTCTCCCTTTCCTTGCACTTCCAATCGAAACTATTTGCCACTATCAAAAATGACATGTGGGGTAGCGCAACCCTATTTGAACATTCTCATTTTTCTTAGTTTCGATCAAAACTATATAAACTAGTTTCGATCGAAATTAATTCATATAGTTTCGATCAAAACTAAGGATTCTGACATCAAGGTTAACAAACCCTGGTCGGGCTTCATAGTTTCAATTGAAACTACATAGAAAGTTTTGATAGAAACTTTGCGCTTTTGATTAGTTTCTATCAAAACTTCAATTTTTTTTTTATTATCAAAACTAGGAAATGAAAATTTCATGGTCACGCGATTTTGGAGGGATTTCTTCCTCCAAAAAAGTGTAACCCACTATTGTGGGTTCACCCTAAGTTCATCACATAACCATAATTACATAACTCAAAGAGAGAGTCAAGGAAATTGATCCTTTTAATCCTAATTCTAAAAGACTAGATCTCAAAAGATTAGTGCTAGCTAAGTGAGAACGGAGCACCAATACAAGCTAGATCTTAGCAAGTAGAATAAGGGAAATTATGAAAATGTCCTTAAAAACCCTAGTTATAATTAGAGCTAGGACAAGATATGTAGATATGATAAGTAGATATGTCGAAATGACAAAGAGGATATAATATTCACCTTTTAGATCTATTTTTATGGTTGTTGTGATATTCCATACTGACAAATAGCATCGAATCTGGGCATGAAATGTTAAATTTTACAAAACCCAAAAATCATTTGATGATTTGGTACAATAAATTTTCTCACAAGGGTGACCAGTGCATCCCTGATCAACTATATCTAACCCTAATTCTGATTTTACAATTCCCCAAAGTGACGAAAAGGGTATCAAAATATGCAATATGTTTTCTAATTTGAGATTTGAAACATGTAATAAAAAATGATTATTTTTTTTGTTCACGGGGGGTTTGCCTTGGTCAAATCTCAATTTAGGAATTAAACTTGAATTGAAATAATTTAATTGCATAAATGTAAAGTAAATATATGAATTAACCTTACAATAGTAGGACCTTTCGAATCAAATGCAATAAGCTCTCTTTGCCAATTGACATGGATCAAGAATGTAGATGAATGGAGGTAGAAGATGTAACAAAGGACCTCAGATGGATTTAAGGAGATGTTTAAGATATACTCCTTCAATTGCTAGATTGCTTGAATCCTTTATCTTCAATAGAGGAATTTTCTTGAGGGATGCTTGAAGAATTGAGTGCTTGAAAACTTGGATGTTTGAGCGTGCAAATGCTTGACGGTGAACTTGATGGATGCTTGTATATTATAGATGAAAAATGGAGCAAATGGATGGGTTTATAAAGGTATTAGAATCAAATTTCTCCCATAGGATGACCACCTAAAACTTAACACCCTAGAACAATCTAGACGTGGGACCCAGAGAGCACACCTAAAATAGGGCCCAAGAAGAGATGCATTGCATCCCTAATTGGACATGCAGGGGCACATTGCATCCCTAATTAAGAAGAGGTACACTGCATCCCTGCAAACCAAGGCCCAAATCCCTTAGGATTCCTTTACAGTCTTGAAATAGGTCTTGGATCTTGGAAATCAGATGCATAACTCAAGATATATATGTTGCAATGCAGAAAAGAGATTATGACTGATTAGATCAAGGAAAGGGAGGAACTAGATGGTTATGTCCTTCCTTAATCTTTATGCGTTGAAAATAGGAGCTTTAAAGAGGATAAATTAGGTCTTACCCCGATTTACCTAGGATAAATAAGGAGAAAATGGAAGAAAGGAGGAGAAATGCAAGGAGATGATGATCTCACATTAAATATATGCTAAACCATCTTTAAGCTAAAGTGATTACAATTTAAGATGGTACAATATCAAAGCATGTTTAGGTTGTATATATTGAGGATATCTAGAAAAGTATATTCATATTGACAGTAATGCAATATAAGGTTTTGGATTGATTTGTTTTCATCATATATTGTCTTTAATGCCAAAGTAGAATATTGTTGGGATTATAGAAGTGGTTGACACTAGGATTATGATGTTTATGTATTATATGGATGATAGGTTTTTCATTGATGTCAACACACACACATGTATACATATTCATATACATATATATATACATATATACATACAAATTTACATACAAATATACATATATACATACACACACACACACACACATACATATACATATACATATACATACACACATGTATGTGTGTGTATGATAGATAAAGATATTTTACATCAAAGAGGTTGGATTCATAAACAAAGTTTGGATATAACAAGTTAAGCTATGCAAGCTTAGAATCATGTTCATGAATTTTCTCAGATGCTACATCTATGTTCACGTATGTTTGTATTCAGTGTTGCATAAGTTATAGATCATTTAGTGAAGCCAAATAGTTGACCAATGTATATGAAAATAGGTTGCACAGTTTTGGCTATATCTTATGAGTGAGATAGAATTAAGATGATTGATCTTGGACCGTGGTTGAAGACATGTTCATGTCAGCATATCTTGATGATTCCTCTCTTAAGGTCATTGAAGTGTAGCTTGTGATCTGTTCAATGGAAATCAACTTTGTAATAGGAATTATTTTGGAAGTTGTAAATTGTAATGAAACATGTGAGAACCTTAATGCAATACATTAATGAGGTCCTATATAATCAATTGTACATTGGAGAAGATCAAAAGGGCAACCTAATTAGTTCTTAGGACTTGGTATAAAGGAAATATGTTTTCCTTTGGTGAAAGTGTGACGCTGTGATTTTGTATGTAATTCTAATATGCCAAGGATGCAAATTCGATCAAAGTAGAGCAAAGAATTGAGTTGATATTGATTTGGAAATTTCAAATATTCTATATTGGAAATTGAGTTATAGTCTTGGTGAGTTCACTTTTTGAATATTTTTTTATCATGAAGGTCTTTTGTATTCAATTGTTGAAGCAATTTGAAAAGTGAGTTCAGTTGTCTTCATGCTCCTAAAAGGGCCATAACCTTCTAAAAATGCTTCAAAATCTCCTAACAAGGATTAATGTATTGATTATATTATAATTAGCTCCTAACAAGGTCACATACTTTCACAAGGAATTTTTATATTACTACATCATATTTTGGGTTCCATCCCCACCAAGTTTTCCCTTTGATCAAGGGTTTCCATAGCTAATGAATTATTGTGTCATTGTGCATATTTTATGCCATGGCATTCCTCACTATTTTTTTTATTGAAGTTGGATTTAAGTTTTTATTGGCACACAACTCATTCATCCCCACCCCTCTTAGTTGTTTTGGTGTACTACACTTTCTAACATGGTTCAGTAGCGTACTACACACTTGTTAGACCATTCAATGACATATCTTATTGTAGCACACCTCTCCCTTTTCTATGTAGTTCATACTAAGGAACACAAACCTGATGTAGGACCACCTAGTAACAAACTAGAAAAATAAAGATAGGATCATGTGTGTTCATAATAATTCCCTTTGAGGAAACAAACCTAGTCAGGGTGAGCCTAAGGATACACTAGAATAAGGTTGAAACATTAGGAGATTGTCCAAATAGGTTATTTTTCCTTGTAGGACTAGTTAACTAGGAAGGTCAACACTTGGTCAAAGGGTTGAATAAGGAATTGGAACACCATTTATGATAAATAATCACCCATGGTTGTGATTTGGAGTCATTAGATGAAGATTTCAAGGAATTTGGGAGAAAAATGTAAAAGTTGCACAAAATGCAAGAAAAGTTTCAACTTTTGTGACTTTTTACTTAAAAATTTTCAAATTTGCAATATGGGAGTAATATTAGTTATTGGAGTGCCCAACTAATCCAAAAGGGCTTATAAAACATGTAATCAACCAATTTTATGGGGTTCAATCAGTTTTGGCAAGATTTGACACTTTGTGTGTTAAGCAACATTATTGTTCCATATAGTCACAATTAGCAATTTGAGTAAAATAGAATGGCATGGAATAGATTAACTTTATCAAAGCTTTGTATATGTTTACTCAATTGTTCCTAGCATTGTATAATAGTAGTAGATCAATTTGTATATACTTAAAGTAATTTTGGTTTCTTCTTTACATCTAGGGTTTTGAAGCACTAATGAATCAGTCTTGTCAAACCACAGCCTAAAAAGCTCATGGCTCATTGGGATTATCAGGAATCATATATTAGACATGTTCCTAACTATGCAATTTCAATTTTCCATGCTTGGGTGCCCTAGAGTTGAGAAACTGGCTGATCACTTGGAGTTTTGAGCCATTGGAAGAGGGCATTTGTGTAGTTTAAAGACCTTGTGAGTGTGGATATAAGGTAAGACTACTTAAATGACTAGAAGGGGTGTATTAAAAGATGATGTGGTAGTTTTAAGTCACCATTTGAAGTTTTCACCATCAAACTAAATGCATTTTCCCTAAAACCTAGGAAACCCCAGTTTACTTGAGGGTTTTGGGGTTTGGGCCTTTAGAGGAAGAACCCACCTAAGAAAAATTGATGTTGTGTGATCCATCCAAATAGGTATCTGAATATATAAAAACATTTGGGGTTCACTTAGATTATTTTCAAATGAGGGTCCAAAAACTAGTTAAGGAGACATAATTCTACTAGGCCTAATTGCCTAGCTCGCCAATTTAGAAGCCAAAGACTAGAGAATGGTTGAAACCCATTGTAAAGGTTGAAGAGAAATTGTTATAGGATACCTATAGAGGTATTGGAAACCTAGTTTTTCAAAGATCTTGTAGCAATGGAAGTAAGAGTGCTCGGAGTTAGAAGGTTTAATCTTGGAGAAAACATAAGGTGTTTCAAGAGTTCACAAGGGGTTGAGTTGTCCTAGACCTAGGAGGGAAGAAAATAATTCTTGGGATCCTTGGGAAGGCCCTATTAGCTTTAGCCTTTGGAAGGTTAATACAACATAAAGAGTCCTTTGAAACTAAATAGATCAAGGCATAAATTCCACTTTCATCATAGTGGTATCAGAGCAACATTAAGAGAGGTGTATGCCAAACACAAAGGAATCAATATTTTTTGGAGAAACTAAAGTAGAAATAATGCCTCCTAAAGTCCTTAATGTAGATGTTGTGAAGAAAATCTTCTAAGGAATGATGGAAGCTCAAAAAAAAGAAATATTAGGAGACCGTAATAAAAGAAAGGGTAAAG
Source organism: Cupressus sempervirens (assembly GCA_028749045.1). Lineage (NCBI taxonomy): Eukaryota > Viridiplantae > Streptophyta > Pinopsida > Cupressales > Cupressaceae > Cupressus > Cupressus sempervirens. The sequence continues at coordinate 710,448,748 of CM053789.1, read as the reverse complement.
GAACACTAACAGAGTAGGGAGATATCTCTGATGAAAAGGAAGAGGTGGGAGCCACCTCTTTTACTCACCCCAATGCAACTACCACTGAAATAGATAATAACAAGGAGAAAAATATGTTCCTAGATGTACTTAAGTCTCTCGATAGAGATTCTTTAAAAGGGTTACCATTTTATTGTGGAAATCAGAATGGGCAAGAGTTCTTAGATTGCATTAATGCCATCAACAACTACTTTGATATCAAAGAGATAACATAGGACAATAGGGTAAGTGTGGCCAAAGCAAGGCTAAAGGGATCAACATTAATATGGTGGAATGTCATGAATGAAGAGAGGGTGCATGCTGGTAAGAAAAAGATCACCTCATGGGAAAGAATACCAATTATATTGAAAACTCAATTCTTCCCTATGGATTACAAGTTTCAAATGTATAGGAAGTTGCAAGCATTCAATAAAAATGATTTAGATGTCAGTGAGCACACTAAGAAGTTCCACAAGCTTAGTCTAGGGTCTAAAAGGCGGGAGGCTAAAGAAGAAAAGTTGGCTAGATATCTTGGTGGGTTGTGGAAAAATATACAAGATGATATTACCATGTTGGCCCCTAACATAGTACACAAATGCTTCCAAATTTCCTTGAGAATAGAGGATAAACTAAGGAGGAAAGGGGAGCAAAGCCAAAGCCAAAGAGGTAGAGCTCAAAGAGTATACAACAAAAAAGGGATTTTATGGTAGAGGTCAAAGTTCTAATTGGAAAGAGGAGAAAGTTCCTCAAGAAGGAAGTGGAAAGAGTGAAGATAGAGGTAATAGAGGCAACTACAGGGGTAAGAGCTCATTAAGAGGTAGATTTGGAGGACAGGGTAAAAACATTGTTGTGTTCACAAGAAAATGCTATTATTGTGGCCAAGTGGCACATACTATGGGATGATGTCCTGATAGGGTTGCTAGTATACAAATAATGAAGATGAGAGCTAGCTTAACATAAGAGGATGAAGCTAGCAATGACTCCAAATCCATGGGCAATGAAAGACCAATACGTGAAGGGGAAAATTTGATGATAAGGAGGAATCCAATAAAGATACATAAACACAAGGAGCCACCACAAAGGACAATGTTGTTTAGGACCACATGCAAATCACATGGCAAGGTATGCGAAGTAATAGTTGATTCTGGTTCATTTTAAAATATTGCATCTTCAAAGATGGTAGAAAAGTTGAAATTGAATAGATTACCCCATGTGATTCCTTATAAGGTGTCTTTATTGAATAAAGGTCAACATGTCCTTGTAGATGAACAATATTATGTGGATTTGGAGAAAGATGACTGTAGGGATAAGGTCCTATGTGACATATTTCCAATGGATGATTGCCACTTTTTGTTAGGACATCCTTGGAAATTTGATACTAAAGCCATTCATGATGGGGAGAAGAAAACCTATGTTATAACCAAGAGGAGGAGAAGATTCCAAATGGATCCATTCCCTGATGTGGTAGAAGAAAAAACAATAGGGTCTAGTGTTATGATGTTAGGGGGAAAGGAGTTTCGCAAGGTTACTTGAAGAAGGGGGTTATGTCATTTTACTAAAGCTAAAAGAAGATCCTAAGAAAGATAAGGAAGGTGAAGTACATAAGTAAGTGCAAAATTTGCTAGATAGGTACACCAATTTTTTTGTGAAGGATATACCTGACAACCTACCACCCATGCGGGATGTCAACTACCATATATACCTGATACTAGGGTCTACTCTGCCAAACAAGGTAGCTTACAAGATGACCCTTGCTCAGAATAATGAGATAGGTAAATAGGTTCAAGAGCTCCCAAACAAGGGATTGATAAGAAAGAGCTTGAGTCCCTATGCAATGCCTATTGTTCTAGCTCCAAATAAAGATGGAAAATGGAGGATGTGAACTTATTCAAGGTCCATCAATAAAATTACCATAAGATATAGGTTATCAATGCCAAGAATTGAAGATCTAATGGACTATCTAGGAGTTGCCTACTACTTTTCCAAGATTGACATGAAGTCTAGCTACCACCAAATAAGGGTTGTGCCTGGTGATGAGTGGAATAAAACTTTTAAAACCAATGAAGGCTTATATGAGTGGTTGGTGATGCCTTTTAGTCTCACCAATGCACACAACACCTTCATGAGATTAAGGAATGAGGTACTTGTGGAATTTATTGGCAAATTTATTAATGTTTATCTTGAAGATGTATGACAATTTACGAGGACCAGAGAAGAGCATCTAAAACACCTAGATAAGGTTTTGAGAAAACTCCACTAGGAGAAGTTGACGATAAACTTGGAAAAATGTGTGTTCTTTAAAACTGAACCAATGTACCTTGGTTTTGTTGTATATTAAGGAAGTTTAAAAATGGATAAATCCAAAGTAGAAGCCTTCTTGAGTTGGCCTACTCCTGGATTAGTAGGATATGTTAGAAGTTTATGTGGTCTGGCATCATTCTATAGGAAATTTTAAGAAACTTTAGCCATGCCATGGCACCCATCATCAACACCATCAAAGAGGGAATCAAATATAAGTCTATATAGAATCCTAAGGCAGATGAAAGTTTTGAACTCTTGAAGAGGAAAGTAGTAGAGTTTCCAACCCTTTGGTTACCTAATTTCAATAAGACATTCACTATGCAATGTGATGCTAGAAACCTAGCTATTGGGGTAGTGTCAAACCAAGAAGACTATCTAGTAGCCTTTTTCTCAAAGAAGCTCAATGAAGCCAAAAAAAGACACTCCACCTATGACTTGGAACTCTATGCCATGGCTTAGTCACTCAAAAAGTGGAGACATTATTTACTCCTAAAGGAGTTCATTGTGTACACAAACAATCATGCCTTGAGTTTCCTAAATAGGTAGGACAAACTCAATCAAAAATACCTAAAGTGGGTTGAGTACCTTCAAGCTATAAAGCACAAAAAGGGAAGTTCAAATAGGGTAGTTGAAGCCCCTTAGTAGGAGAGTGGTGGTAGTACAAGAGATTCAATACAAAGTATGGATTTAGATAACCTCAAGAGTGTTTATGCCAAGGACAAGGATTTTGCAGAGGCATACAAAGTCTACTATGTTTTTTCTAATAGTTTTCATGTTGGTTATATTGAGTATATGTTGCAAGATGGTTTACTTTTCAAAGGGGAACAATTGTGTATACCTAAAGGGTCTATGAGACTTAATAATGTCAAACAGAAACACCAAGGTAGACTAGGAGGTTATTTTAGCACTGACAAGACATTGGAGCAAGTAAATAGGTCTTATTATTGGCCTAAGATGTATGAATATGTTAGGTAGTTTGTTGAAAAATGTTTCATTTATTAAAGGGGAAAAGGTAGCTCATCAAATGTTAGACTCTACCAACCCCTTTCTATTCCAACTAGGCCTTAGGAAATCCCTAAGTATGGACTTTGTTTTGTGTCTACCTAAAATGGCAAGGGGGTTTGGTAGCATTTTTGTTGTTGTTGTTGATAGATTTAGTAAGATGACACACTTTATAAATGTAAGAGCACAAATGATGCCACCTATATAGCAGGGATATTTTTCAAAGAGGTTTTAAGAATTCATGGTTCACCCCTTAGCATTGTAAGTGATAGTGACTTCAAGTTTATGGGCCATTTTTGGAGGACATTGTCGAAAAAACTTGGCACTAATTTATCTTTCTCCTCTACATATCATCACAGTTAGATAGCCAAACTAAAGTGGTTAATATGTCTTTGGGTAACTTCTTAAGGACCTTAACCAAGAAACATTGAGAAGTGTTGGATTTGGTCATTGGACAGGCATAATATGTCTACAATGACTATGTGAATAGAAGCACATGGAGAAGCCCTTTTGAGATTATTTATGGGTATCACCCTAGAGGGGTTTCAGAAATAAGAGATATTAAGATATGGAGAAGAAAAGTACTCTAGGTCAGAATTTTGTAGAGCATATCAAAGATATACATGAGAAGGTTAAGAAAGCTCTACAAAAGAGTGTGGCTAAGTATAAGGAGAAAGCATATAGGAATAGAAGAGAAGTTAAGTTCAAAGAGGGGGATTTGTTCATGGATTATCTCAGAAAGGAGAGACTACCAAAAGGCCAGCCCACTAAGCTACTAATGAATAAAATTGGACCACTAAAGATACTTCATAAATTTGGGGTGAATGCCTATTAACTTGAACATCCACCTGACTTGGGAATATCCCCATTTTTTTTTATGTTAGTGATCTGTATGTCTATAAGGTTCGAGACAAGGATGTTGAATCTGCACAAGTCCAAGAATCTTAAGAAGCTAACTGGGCTATAGATCTTCCTCCATCTCAACCAATACAATTGGAAATCATCGTAGACACTGAGACTATGAAGCAAACTAGAAAGGGGTCTTACAAAGAGTACTTGGTCAAATGGGCTGGACTACTAGAACAAGAGGCTACATGGATGTCTAAACATGACAACATAAAACATGGGAAGTCAATTTCTAACTTGAAAACTCATGGGACGTGAGTTCTTTTGCACCCCAAGATCATGGTGCAGGAACACCTAGTGAGAAACTAGGAAAACAAGGATAGGATCATGTTTGTTCATACTAAGTCCCTTTGAGGAAATAAACCTAGTTAGGGTGAGCCTAAGGATACACTAGAATAAGGTTGAAACATTAGGAGATTTTCCAAATAGGTTATTTTACTAGGAAGATCAAGACTGGTCAGTTCTTGGTCAAAGGGTTGACTAGGGACTTGGAACAATTTTTTTTTATCAAGAATCACCCTGGTTATGATTTGTAGTCATTAGATGAATATTTTAGGGAACTTGAGAAAAAAGATGTAAAAGTTGCACAAAATGCATGAAAAGTTGCAAAGTTGTAATTTTTGCAACTTTTTACTCAAAAGTTTTCAAATGTGCAAGATGGGAGTAAAATTGGTTATGGAAGCACCCAAATGATCCAAGAGGCCTATAAAATATGTAATCATCCTATTTTAGGGGGTTTAATCAATTTTGGGAAGATTTGGCACTTTGTGTGTTGAGCAACAGTGTTGTTTTGTATAATCACAAATAGCAATCTGATTAAAACATAGTGGCATGTAATAGATTAACTTTCTTAGATATTTTTATATGTTTACTTGATTGTTCCTATCATTGTAGAATAATAGTAGACCAGTTTGTATATACTTAGAGTGGTTTTGGTTTCTTCTTTACATCTAGGGTTTTGAAGCACTAATGATTCAACCATGGCTCATTGGGATGATCAGGACTTGTATATTATACTTGTTCCTAACTACACAATTTCAAATTTCCATGCTTGGGTGCCCTATAGTTGAGAAACTGGTTCATCACTTGGAGTGTTGAGCCATTGTAAGAGGGTATTTGTGTAGTTTAATGACCTTGTGAGTGTGGATACAAGCTAAGAATACTCAAATGACTAGAAGTGGTGTCTTCTAAGGTGATGTGGCTATTTGAAGTCACCATTTGAAGTTCTCACCATCAGACTATGTGTATTTTCCCTAAAACCTAAGAAACCCTAATTTACTTGAGGGTTTTAGGGTTTGGGCCTTTAAATAAAGAATCATCTTGAAAAAATTTGATATTGTGTAACCCATAAAAATGGGTATCTAAATATGTAAAAACATTTGGGGTTTGTTAAAATCATTTTCAAATGAGGGCCCAAAAATTGGGTAAGGAGACCTAAATCTACTAGGCCTAATTGCCTAGTTCACCAATTTAGAAGCCAAAGACCAGAGAATGGTTGAAACCCATTGTAGAGGTTGAAGAGACATTGTGATAGGAGACCAATAGAGGTTTTGAACACCTAGTTTATTAAAGATCTAATACTAGTGGAAGTAAGAGTGCCTAGAGTGAGAAGGTTTCTTGGAGAAAACCTAAGGGGTTTGAAGAGTTCATAAGGGATTGAGTTGTCCTAGATCTAGGAAGGAAGGAAATCATTCTTGGGAGCTTTGGGAAGGCCCAAGTATCTTTAGCCTTTGGAAGGTTAATACAACCCTAAAGAGTCTGTTTGGACTAAACAAGTCAAGGCACAAATTCCACTTGCCTCAAAACCTTATCAGGCAAGTTGATACTCTTTCTTGTTGGTGACATGTCCCTTATATTGGCTTTGTACATGATGAAAAATTAAGTCTCTTGGGGGCTTGATGTTCTCTTTGTCTCCTTGGTTATGATAAAATCAAGTCTTTCTTTTAATCTACTTTACCATGAGTTTGAGGCAACTCATAATCCTACTAAAGTGGGGGATAAATATATCATCTTAAATAGATACACTCATTATTTAAGGTGTTTTAGTTCTCATCCTTTATCAACCATGGATAGATTCATGATCAATCACCTTTTTCTCCTGTTCTACCCTTTATTTCTCAGTTTCACCTATGTAGTCTCTAACACCTTGGGGTTGGCTTACTATGGGCCAACTATGGAACTCAGTTAATCTTGTGATCTTCAATATTTTTCAACAATACATGATTTCAAAACAACCAAATCAATATTACATGATCATTTTCCAACTCATTCAACCATGGAATACCTTACATATCAACTCTGACTTGATCACACTTTCTTCAAATCCTCTTCATCAATTAAATGATATGATAATTTCTTGAGTTATCATAATATCTAGCCAATAAAGACTTCGATGCCAACACCTAATATGACTCTTTTACATACATTAATATCAAAATCACCTAAAAATCTCCCACTATCAGTTATAATATCAGTTGGGGTTAACAATCTCCCCCTTTCGCATTGATGACAACACATAACATAAGATTTTACATTACAAAACATTACATAAAATAATTTGATGTAATGTATTTACAAAAATACAACTTTTCAATCTTTGTTCTTCATACTAATACCCAGTCTATATTATTCAAAAATAACAAAACTTCAACTTCTTTCAACATTATTCCCCGTTTGATTATAATCTTTGGTTTCAATTTCATCTTCATCTCTGATGCACTCTTCATTGATTTTCTCCCTTTGACATGTATCTTCTCTATTCATCATATTCTCCCCTTTAGTTACACCTCTCCCCCTTTGACAACAATGCCAAAGGTGATTATAAATTTCAATGTGAAACTTATAAAACATTGTCGTTACTCTTGTACCTTGAATGTGCAGATTTTTTTAGATTCATCATAGTTAACTTCACAACTTCAGAAATACTCCTAAAGTGTAAACACTTCTATATCAACTACATAAGATATTTCAATTAATCCATGAATTGATATAGCATGCAACTTCACTTAGTGAATTTTGGATAGGGGCAGGACCCCCACTTTACCTCTTAGATACTCAAAAACATCCTTAGCCAATGGGTTGGTATATATATCACCAATTTACTCCTTAGACTTTACATTCTCAAGCCTTACTTTTTTTTCTTGTACTTTCTTCCTCAAGTAATGATACTTGGTTGATATGTGCTTTGTCTTTATATGCATCACCATTTTTTTTGCAATATTCATAGCACTTGTGTTATTACAGTAAATAGTGACAGGCTCAGTTACTTCTTCTTGCATCCTTCCAATTATTGTTTGATCCATACAATATTTGAACAACTGATTGCAATAGCAACATATTCAGCTTCATCAATAGGTTGTGAAATACAACTTTTTTTTCTTGCTTATCCATGTGATCAACTTTTCTCCTAAGAAAATTGCTCATCCACTTGTGCTTTTTCTATCATCAACATTTCCAGCCCAATCAACATCTATGCATACTTTAATATTAAATTTATTCTTTTATTTATACCATAGTCCATTATTTTCAATTCCTTTGAGATATATGAATATCCTTTTCACAACAGTCATGTGTATTTCCCTTGGATTAGATAAAAAACTTGCAACAATTCTAACATCTAGGGCAATATCTGATCTACTATGTACAACATACTATAACATTCCAATCATAGATATGTATTGCATTTGATCAACCTCGCTAGTAGTGTCTTCCTTTGTTAATTTCACTCCAATCACCATAGGTGTACGGGCTGGTTTAGACTCATCTATTACAAATGTTTTCAAGATTTCCTTCACATATTTGGATTGAGTGACATAAATTCCATTTGGTGTTTGAAAAACTTGTAATCCAATGATTTTTTTTTATCTCTCCAAATGTTAAAATTTCAAATTCAGTGCTCGTTTGATCAACAAATGATTTTCTCAGCATGTCATTTCCTCCAAATACTATATCATCAACATATATTTCAGCAATTAAAACCATATCTTGTGCTTCATTCTTTGAATATAGATTACTATTTTCACTTGTCCTAGCAAATCCTATCTTAGTCAGATAAGTGTGTAACCTTTCATACCATGCTTTTGAGGTTTTTGTCAGTCCATACAGTGCTTTGTTCAACTTGCAGACCATGTTCTTATTTCCAAGTTCAATAAATCCTTTAGGTTGTTCAATGCAGACTTCCTCTTGAAGTATTCTATATAGAGATGCAGATTTACATCCATTTGATATACCTTGAATTACTTTTATGTAGCATGTGCCAATAGAGTTCTTACTTCTTCCAATCTTGTAATAGGTGCAAAAGTCTCACCATAGTCAATTCCTTCTTCTTGTGTGTATCCTATGTAGACCAATCTAGCCTTGTTTCTTACCACTTCTCCATTTTGATTCAACTTTTTAATGAAAATACATTTTGTTCCAATCACATTCTTATTAGTGGGTCTCATTACAAGTGTCCATGTGTTGTTATTCTCAAATTTTTCAATCTCATCATTCATAACATTAATCCAACATTCATTATTCAATGCATCTTTAATTGATCCAGGCTCAATTGTAGCTATTAAACATTGTACCTTTTCCTCTTCTTGTTTTTACTCCAACACTTCTATCTCCAACTATTTGTTCAAGTGAATGGTTTTTTCTCACATATCTGGCTAATATAGGTTCAATTCTTTGATTCTGAGCATTTTCTTCACTCGGTGAGAGTTCAACTTCCTGCTTATTTTGAATTTTCTAGTGCTTGAGTAGTATAACTATTTGAGGTTCGGTAACTACTATCTAATGCTTGGGTGTAATTATCTGATGCTTGGGAGCTCTGTGTTGTAACTCGAGTAAAGTGTTTGGTGCATCTTCATAGACATAAATAAACTTGTCGTAATCTTTAGGTTCTCTCTTGCTTTCTAGATAATTATTCTCTACAAACTTATCAAATCTTACATTTTCACTTTCAATCATCTTGTTAGTAGCCTTGTTCAAACATTTGTAAGCCTTGCTCTTAAATTCATATCCTAGGAATATACCTTCATTGCCTTTGACATCAAGTTTACCATTCCCAGCATCCTTGTGAATGTAACATCTACTTCCAAATATTTTGCAATAACTTACATTTGGTCTATGACCATACATAGCTTATAAGGTGTCTTGTTTGTTCCTTTCTTCAATTGATCTTTATTGAGAGTGTACACAATAGTACATATTGCTTCTCTCTAGAATATCTAAGAGACTTCCTTCTCAATCATTAGTGTCCTAGCACAATCCATGATAGACCTATTTCTCGTTTGAACAATACCATTCTGTTGTGGTATCCTTGGTGAAAATAACTATCTTTTGATACCATTCTTAGCACAAAATTTAGTGAATTCAACATACATAAATTCACCACCTCTATTAGATCTTAAACATTTTAGAGATTTACCAGTTTCCTTTCAACCCTTTCTTTGTACCACTTAAACATATCAAAAGCATGTGATTTCACTTTCATGAATATTACAATCATCATCCTTGAATAATCATCCATAAATAATATAAAGTATCTATCACCATAGTAGCTATCAACTCCAATTAGACCACATAAATTAGTATGTACTAATTCTAGAATATCATTGGAAGAGTGTAACTTACTAGAAAAAAATAGACTTTTTAATCTTATTGAGTTGACATTCTTTACACATAGTTATATCATGTTTTTTTAGATTTGGTAAGCCTCTTAATCTTTTCATTCCACTATTTTTCACCATGTTTTCAAAGTTTACATGAAAACATAGCATTATCAGGTTTTTGCACTACTAGTCCAATTAGACTGCCTTCATGATCAAATATTTTGACCTTCTTTTTCTCAAATTCCATCTTATCACCTAGGTTATTCAACTAAGAAATACTCAAAATATTGTATTTGAATCCTTAATCTCAATATACATCATCACATTTGATCATATCATTCAACATTAGTGATCCTTTACCTCTCAACGAGTAGGGAACATCACTACCAAACTTAACAGCTCCATCATTATCAATTTCTTTAATTTTTTCAAATTTACTTAGATCAGAAATCATATGATGACTATAAATAATCCATGAATCACCCTTTTCCACATGGGAAATAAGGGTAGTTCCATTTTCATACCTTTCACCATTTCGCTCTTCCTTAATTGCAAGATAGACCATTTCAACTACTTCCTTGGTATCATCAAAACTTGTCTTGGTATGCTCTTCTTCAACAATCTAGCATGACTTCTTTCCTTTATCTTTGTAATCTCTATTCTTCCTGTACCTATAATCTTTCTTGTCATTTCTATTAGATTTTCCTTGGTAAGGACTTTTAACAGTAAAGTGGCCAACCTCATTACATTTGAAACAAATTAAAGAAATTTTACCTTTGTATTTACCTTTACCTCTTGATAGTAGTCTAACAAGAAATGTTTCAGTCTTATCCAGATCGCCTTCAATTTCAGATTCACTTTCTTCTTTGGTTTTCTTCTCTTTCTTTTGTTGCTAACGGTTAGTGAAGGCTTAAAATCATTCTCAGTCATAATCATACTTCTATCATAATTTCTTAACTCAAATTTAGTCAACTGACCAAATAGTCTATCAAGTGTTAGATTATTTTGAGGCATAGCTCTTACTTCTTCAATATTGAAGACTTTGATAGCATAAATATGCAAAACAGTTCTCAAGACTTTATTTACAATTTTAGAATCTTGAATGACACCTCCAATATCTCTGATTGCACTCATACCATCCTTAATTTGGTTTAGATCTTGTGCAACATTTTCACCTTCTTTCATTCTCATAACTTCATACTTACCTCTCACTCTTTCAACTTTAGCTCTTTTTACATTGTCATCTCCCACATAGACAAGCTTCAGTTTATCTCACATTTTCTTTGCATTGACACAATTCTCGATATCATCAAATTCAACTCATTGAGAGAAGATGTAATATCAAGCATAATACTATTGGGAATCCTCTTTTCATTCATTTTATCTAAAGTCAGAGGACCAACATGTGTGCCATATTCATTCTCCAACCCATGTGTGACATTATCTCCAATATCTAAAAGATGCAACTTCATTTTGGCTTGCCATGAGGAAAAATTTTCCTTGTTCAACTTTGGTGGCTCTCTCTTATACATCTCCATCTTTTTCTTAAGTATCTTTAAACTTTTCTCTTCCAGCACTCTTTCTCTGATACCAAATTGTTAGATGGGGGGGAGAGATAAATCACCTATGTCTAGTTATCTCACAATCCCTTCAAACTTTTCATTACCATCAAAGTAATATAAATATTAATAGTATCAACTTCAATATGTCCAATCACTCAGTAAACATTTTTAACTTAATACTTAACTAATATATCAGCTTCTTTCCAAAATGTTATCAAATTGTTCCTTGCTTTACTATCTATTATCAAATTTCTAGTAATTACCTAGTGATATCTTCATTATTATTGAGTTGCAATAATCTGTATAACATGTAAATCAACTTGCAACACAATTAACATTCACACAACTAACACCAAGAATTTTAACATGGAAACCCTGTTAATGGGAAATACACCTCAGATCGACAACCCAAAAATTTCACTCTGTTGAAGTGATCTATGTTAAGAGACTACCTTGTTAAAGGTTACATACACTTTGTTGAGCTGATCTTGTTAGAGGATTTCACCAAAATATCATCTAGACCTTATCACTCCCCATATAAGACTAAAAAGAGTGACCAAATTTAAAGGAATTAGAAACACCACTAATCGATGTTACCATATAGGATTTCACAGACTTGTTAGGTCCACTTGGTACTTTCAAGATTTTCTGCTACAATGGTTAAACAATAATAGCATAAAGTGATTTGTTAAGAATAGAAACTACCTTTCATTGTTTAGATCTTTTTTCTTTCTCTTTCTCTATCTTTTACTCGGTAGGTTGATTTCGTCTTCCATAAATTCTTCTTCTTGTCTTCTCTTTGCCCTACTTGGTTCACTTTGCTTGACACTTCTTTCTTCTCCTTCAAAAACTTCACTCTTCACAACATCATTCAGTCATATCTCTTTCAGCTTCATCAACTCTCAAACAACATCACAATGAAATCATCAGCCACTTCAAACTAGTAGCCTTAAACTATCTTGTTCTTCTCCTTAAATAGATTTCTCAATGCTTCAAGATCCTTCCATATTTTGTCCCTTAATTAGAATCATCGATCTTAGGTTTACAACTAAATTCCTTCATACAATGAATTTAGAAACATAGAAAATATAATGTTACATAGAAATTTATTTCCATCCTTATCCTTCTTCAATTTACTTCACCAGATCCTTCTTGAATCTTCTCCATCATTGATCTTGCAACAAACTTTGACTCTCACAATAGACTTCTCAAACTTTCCAAATTTCCATCAAAAGTCAGCCTCAAATTCCAATTTCTCAATCTTGTTCATGTACCTGTCACTTGATAAATATTAAATTTACTTGGGACACATATAACTTGGTTAATACTTACTTGCTCGAGCAACACTATGTTCTTTATCTTTTTTGCAATCGCTTGGGTAACATTGTAATCATTCAGTGAATAAAATCTCCCTTAATTAAACTTGTGACTCATTTAAGCTTGTGATCTTCAATACTTCTCAGAAATACATGATTGTGAAAAAATCAAACCAATATTACATAATCATTGTCCAACTCATTCAAGTACCCATTGAATACTTTACATATCAAATTTGACCTCATCATACTTTCTTCAAACCCTCTTCATCAATCAAATCCTCTTCATTAATCAAATGATATGGTACTTTCTTGAGTTAGCATAATGTCTATCTAATTAGGACTTTGACATAAATGGAAATATAATAATTGATATAACTCTTTTACCTAAATTAAAAGCATCATTACCTAACAATCTGATCCAGGAGCATCCTAGGGTAGTTGGCTATCCTACATGATTAAGGGATTTTGGTGGAGTTGAGTGGACCTATTTGGGTCTTGGGTAATTAATCTTGATGTATTTAATAAGTATTGTAAGCCTTTTAAGGCATTTGGTATTTAATTTCTATTAGAGGTTGAAGTGTGGCTTTTCAAGTATTTAATGTAAGGGATATTTAATTTCTAGCTCACTGGGCCAACATGTGGCTTGGTTGGTTATACATAGGGGATGTGGTGAAGTCTTTAGTCATTATTCAATCATTTGGAGGAGGAGTGAGTGTGGAGAGTAGCTAGAGAGCGAGTTTTTTTCCTGAGATTATGGACAAAGCACTGAATGTGAGGCAATTTACAACAGGATTGTGATTATTGATCCATCTTGGAGAAAAGATGTGGTAGAGGAGCGAACTTTGAGAAGGGCTAGTAGCTAAGCTTGGGGAATAAGGAGATTTCTTGGTGGTCTTGCTAGTACCAGTTGGATCTTCCTTGGAGTTTTCTACTAGAGTGTGGATCTGGACTAGCTAGGGTTTGGATTGGATCTTGAGGGATCTTGCAGAACTATTTTGTAATTATTTTTGTATTTGGCCCTAACCTAGAAGGCCTTACAGTCGGGCATATTTCATGTAAATAGTTATTTTATAAATAAAGAGTTGTGATTTGTTATCAAATCTTGCATTTGTGTTGCATTTTTATTGTGTTTCCACTGTGTGGTTATTTGTTGGGGGCTAGGACATCTCCTTTGGGGATTCTCCTGCCTTGCACTGCATCACAATCTCCCACTATAAGTTACAACATTAGTTAGGG
>CM053789.1:710417310-710429810 GCA_028749045.1 Cupressus sempervirens | reverse complement strand
ACTGAAATTTGTCCTCACATAGTTGACCTTTCTAGATGAAAGTGCCTTGCCTACAACAATCAATAATACCTAATGTAATTATAGCAATATCACTATATGATATTTAATATAGTCATATCAAAAGAAATATCATATTTTACTATACAAACATTAAATTTATATTTATAGAGTTTTTAGTGCATGTGTTTATAGATAATTTGATTCTTGATTCGAAAATGAAATGGATTTGCATAGAGATTGTCTCATGTTGAAATGCATGGTGATTTGTTTGCATGTGTAATTGGTTAATTACACATGCAAACAAAATACTATGTGAGAAATCAAACAAAATTGAATATGAACACAAATCACTATGCATCAAATGGATAATGTAACTATCAAAATGGTTTATGTAGTTACATTACAAATGGTTTATGAAATTGCATACTAATTTGTGTGCATCCATTAGTGCAATCTTTGACATAGTACAATTCAATTCTTTCTTCTAACAATCTACAAATATGTATAGAGATTAATTGAATAATGAATGGTTAATGTTCATATTAATTAGCTTATATTTTATTATTTCAATTCAATTGGAATTATATCATTGATTGTGTGCATCTTTAATTGTATTATTTGTCACAATAGGAATTAATTCCACATTCTATAGGTTTATGTTATAATTATACATAGTTCTTGATTAGTTATACTATTATGTGCCAATTTGGATTAATATAGTTCTAGATCATTAAATTAGGTTCATAATAATATTTTAGTTTTCCTTATTGGTATAACAAGGATTGCATTTTACTTTAAGATTCATTTATGCCAATAAATAGTATGGATTGGTTTAGTATTATGTATTGGTTTAATTTTTTTAGCTAGGGTTTAGGTTATGTTCAATTCACTTTAATCAATACATAGATAAATCAAAACATGGACTACATATTCATTGACAGTGTGTCATGCCCAAAAATGTAAGGGTGAAACACACACAACAATTTTTTTTTTAAATAAGAATTAATTAAGATGATAAGGTCGAAAAATGTTTAGATGATTAACTTATGATTAAATACGATAACATGGTCGAAAAAGATTTTAAGAGTTTAACTATAATGGAACTAATTTGTTCGAGAACTTTCAAGCTCATATACCTAGGGTACTTTGAAACTAGATGCAAGTTCACTATTGATATAAAAAGGGTTACAACATAATTTGAACAATTTGTTGAAGAGATTATTAGGGTAAACTGAGAGTTTCTTAGAAAATCAATTAATTAAATTAAACGACTAATCCATTTAACTAAAGTCCTAATCCATCAATTGTTTTAATGATTCATTAATTTATTACCTTCAGGGATGACAAAAGATTAACACAACAACTTAAAAGCAACACCACAATGACCTATGAACTAGAGTGACATCTATCTCTTAATTACATAACCTTGTTAGCATCAATTTAACTAAGA
Source organism: Cupressus sempervirens (assembly GCA_028749045.1). NCBI lineage: Eukaryota > Viridiplantae > Streptophyta > Pinopsida > Cupressales > Cupressaceae > Cupressus > Cupressus sempervirens. The sequence continues at coordinate 710,428,360 of CM053789.1, read as the reverse complement.
TCAATATGTCACTAACCTCATGGTGAACAAATTAACTAGCCCTTTCTAATAGCTTAATAACTTGATCAACATTACCATTAAATCATTAAACATTAAGGGAATTTGAAACTCTAGAAGATCAATTATATTCAACTATTCAACAATGCTAACTATGTTTATCACTTTAATCAAAAATCTAACTAGCCTTTAATATACATACCATAGAGATAAACATTATTATCAATTATATTATCTACATTGAAATTTCAAATTATCTCCAACGTTCTCCTAACAATCTAATTAACTAATTTATTGTTTACCATAAAAGTTGATGCACTAGAATAAATTCAATAATTCCATAATTCAATCTAAACTTTATTTGAAACTGTCATAAAATTAAGTCCATAATAAAATCAATCTATGAAGCTCACAATGGTATAAAACTAATTAATAAAACATTAAAATTGTTTTAATTAAAAAATATTCTAATTTCAATTAAAACTTTTTAAATTAAAACTAACTTAATACTCTAACATCTAAAACACTATTATAAACTAACATCCATACTAACATAAAAACATTATATCTCTTCCTAATATTATCAAACATCTACAAATCTAACTAAAGTTTTAATACTACTCTTATTCAAAATTAAATATAATTTTAAATCCTAACTAACATTTAATAAACTATCCTAAAACTACATGCTATCTAAACTTTACAACTTATACTAACATAAAAGAATATTATACTACTTTCTAATTGAACCAAATTAATTACTAATCTAATTAATTAAATTAATGCTAAACTTATTAAAAACTAGCGATAAACCTAACTACTAATCAACATACCTATACTAACCTAGTCTACTAACTACCTAAACTAACCTATACCACAACCTAGCCAAGTGGCCTAACCACCACTTGGCTTCCCCATCCCTCAATTCGTGTTGCCCCATGGTCCTTGCTAACACAGGCCTGTCAGTGCAGACCTGCACTCTTTTCCTTGTGTGCATGAGACTCATGCAGGAGTTCAAACACATGGGGAAGTAAGATATGGGGGGGTTAACAAAGGTAACAACACTTATGTGTTTTAATGCCTTTGTTCTCCCCAACAATTATGCAAGCAAGGACTTGACAATCCATCTCAACCACCACCTCCCTTGCCCAACCGCGTGGATAGCTCTCCCAAGGCACGACAGGTATGAGGTGGGATGAGGTATATATGTTGACTCTTAACCATTTTAGCCCCACTTTCAATCAATACAACATAATAATTGTTATAGGTCCCTAAGCCTGCGCCAAAAAGGGGAATGTAGATTAATGTTTTAAAGTTTGATAGGTAGACACTAGGTTAATTAAGATAGAGGGGGGGTTAGTAACTGCATAAAGTTAATTGGGTAGGATAGATAGGAAATATGTATATTTCTTTCTATTCTCATTACTTCATTTGATTTATATTATTTATAGAATTAGAAATGATTTTAGTTGAGATTCAAAGGAATAAGTCAAAGAATATTCTCTATAAACTTGGGGAATTAAAATTTTCCCCATACATTTTCCAAAGAGGTATTTTACTCCTGGGAATGCACATTATTTTTGAAGCCAATTTCCTAAGTGTTGACATGTTCTTTCTTTGCTATATACTTTTGTATCATACTAAGCGTGAATTCTAAATGACAACATTGATTCCTCTTAACATTATACCATTACAAGGATGTGTATAAGGTTATTCCTTTCTTTCGTTTCTCCTAAAATTTATGTTTTAACAATCATCATATAACAAGGTGCATGTTCCAATTATTCAGGATTCAAGGTGATGTAGAATTCTTAACCAAATTGATTTTGTCCATTATGAAATTCATCAAGAAGAGAGATAACTTTGAGACCACATTGTAGGATTTTTTTTATTTCCTCTTGATACATAAACCTTGAATTGGAAACTTCATCATATCAAATTACTTTTCATTACATAATTGAAACTTGAGAGTTCATAATTTGAAGACATAATCTATTGACCTACTTTCTCACATACATATGCAAGACTTGAAATCACATAAAAGCAATGCAAGGATATTTTCATAATCTTTTTCCTTCTCTATTATTCATCCTGGTTCAAGGCTCCATCGGGAAAGAACCAGTAAGAAAACTCGATGTCTTTGCCAATACATCAAAATTCAAATACATTTTACATAATATTATAATTCAAATGTAATCTCCTCTAAAACCTTCACAAGTGCTTTATTCCAATATCTTCAATTCTTCAAGGAAAACAAGGAGAAGACAAGAGCTGACCCGGGGTGAAACATCACAACATCAAGAACAAATCAAGCATACACCCCAATCCGGTTGTACACAATAGATCCAAACATAGGACCTGACTAGGGGAAAGGTAGATTTTCTCAATGGGAGATGTCAATCACCATATCAAAACATGGTCCTTTCGAGGCTAAAACTTCAAGAATTTCCATTCTTTTACAAGGCCCTTTCGGGGCTATTTCTACAAGGATTTTCATTCATTTCCATATTCAAGAATTCACAATATCGACAAGGTATGTGATGAAAAGTAGGGGCCCGTACGCCCTACCCTCTTTCCCTCCTCTCACCATGAGAGAAGACTCTACACCATTGAGGTCCAACTAAGGCACTTTCCCCATACATGGCCACTTCTTCCCTATCCAAGGGTGAGTAATGCCAAAAAAATTCTCATGAAATCCCCTCAAAAACAAACCTCAAGACAAGCATGAGAATACCTCAAGAACAAGATAAAATCCCTCCAAATCAAACCCAACACACAAGCAAGCAATACAAGAACAACTCAATGCCATATACATGATTCAAGCATGAACAACATGGAGAAACAAAATCAAAGAGTGGAGAACTCCTACCTTCACAAGAGTTATGGTAAAATAGAAAGTTGAGAAGAGCTTTTCCCTTTTCTTCCTTCAATCTTCCAACTTTCTCTAAAACTAGAGATTGGGTAACCACCACAAAACTACTCCAAAATCATCTAAGTATGATCCTTAACTCAACTGGACTTCAAGAAAAGTCAAGATGGAGTTTGAGTCACCAACACATGAAGGAAACAATCAATTTTCGCAATCAACCAAAAATAGGGTTTTTGAGTGACCCTAAAAGTCAAACAAAGAGGCTAAGGGGGTGGAAAGTACTCCCCACCCATACCCTTACCCCTAGGGCACTTAAATTTAATTCTTTTAGGCTTTAAGGACTTAATAGGAACAATTAAAAGCTAGGAGAATAGTAAGACCAAATAAAAACCTTCAAAGAGAAACAATGCAAAAATAACACAAATTAACAAGGGGTTTTAGTTTCGTCTTTCCATTAGGTTTCTTGGCTACATATCCTGCACACTCGTTGCACACATTAGTAGGTTCAAGAAATCACATGCATTATGAAATTTACGTATCAGAAAAATCATATAAATTAAAACATTCATTTTTCTAATAATCAATTATTTATCTAATTCTACTCATATTTTCGACTGTTACAATTGCATAATTAAAATGTTAGTTTTGCATTCATTTACTTCATCATTGCACATGTTCATAAAGCATTAAATGAAAAAATCAAATTTTTGAAAGTAAAGCATCACACATCATAAATAGCATAATAATGTTCAGTGCATCAAACAATGTTCTAACATATCGAGTCATGAGTATCAAAATAATAATGTATCATCGATGCTAGGATGGGTTAGGGTGAGGCCTCACACGGTGCATAGGGGTAGACTCCATATCATAATTTAACAATACCTAGTTATTCCAATGCTTTACTTTCCTCTTTTTGAGAATTGTGGAGCATTGAAAGTGATTGTGGTTGATTTTGTTTTTTTAAGATGAAACTAAGGTGACAAGATGCACATATAACTATAATTAAACATAATTGCACATAATTGAGTACAATAGGAAATATAGTTGAACACATGATTCAGTAAAATTAGCCATAAATGAATACTAGCAATTTAACATTGTTAATCGCATATCACCATATAACATCTGCTGGATCTTGAAAACAAGCAAAAACATACTAGAAATCAAGCAAAACATATAAGTAGTGTCTAGAATAATATTATCAAGATAATTATGATACCCTTCAAAAAGAAATTAGGCACTCATGTAATAAATATACCCATATTAGATGAAATCAGAACCACATTCTCAACACCTAATGTTGTACTAGATGAGATGCTTAGTAGAGTAGGGGAAGGGCTATAAAAAGTAGAACTTGACAAGGGAATTGAAGGTGTATGAACAACATAATTCATTTTATCTAGATATATATGGATATTTATGTTGATAATGTCATCCAAAATGTTGGTTTATGTATTAGACAGAGGAGTCAATGTATTATAAGACAATATTCTCCTTCTTCTTTGCCTCTTTGGGAAGGTCCTTTTTTGTATGCTTCTTGTCCTTTGTTATTTTTGTACACCCTTCTTTTTCTTTTCCACAATGAATGCTTCCTTGTTCACTGCATGGTTTTTTCTTTCTTTTACACTTTTATCCCCTCTAACTCATTTTCCTCTGCTCTTGCTACTCCAAAAGATTCATGTAGTCATTTGATCTAAACAATTGATATTGGTGAGTCGACCAAATTTTGGCATCACCACCCCTTATTTTCTTTTGGTTCACTATGTGAACTAGAATTTATATGAAATTGTTGATTGAAGATACTAGTTGACAACCCTAGGTCTCCAAAACTTTGAAGAGTAAGCTTTCATTAATCTCATTATCACCCCTAACTGATTGTATTATGAGATCTACATTGACATCTTCTTTGATTCCACTATAGGATGGGATGAAATCAACATAGTAATACACTACTTCTATAGGGTGTGTGGTAGATGATGATGATAAAGACTGTAGTCCCTAGCCCTAGTTTACTTCTCATGTTATATTGCCATATTCTTTTAGGCTAGTTTTTATGGTTATGTGTTATGGTTTAATGGCACTTGGTTACCTAGGTTGATTAATGTTATTTCATACTTTGATTATATATTTGATCAGCTACTTGATACTTAGTTATTTCATTTGTTCATGGTTATTCTTTCAATGATGATGCTTTGTATGTTTCATATAGTGATTTCAGTTGTTTCATGATGAAAATTATATGGATGATTTATATGTGGTTTTATGGTTACTTATCTCATATTTGCATGTGTATGGTGTATATGTATGTTTTACTTTATGTTTGGCATTTCTTATGTGATTGAGGGAGGGATTCATAGTCACCTACTAGTAGGGATCTACACGATGTACCACTCCCCACCATTGCCTGTTTAGTTTAGATATATACACATATGTACATGTTTGACTTTTATGCAGATTGCAACTACCGGGCATCAACTTCCTTGAATTGTCACGATGAACATGCCCTATCGCAATATCTCAATGGTAAAGAGGGGAGATAGTTCTCAAGTCCAAATCCTAAACCTAAGACAATTTTCCTAAGAATATAGGACAAGTATTTGAGTTAACTACCTTTATAGATTTGTCAAGTAATGTGAATTCAAGATTTTTTACCTTTGAGTTTGAATTCGTACTTTGTCATTTAGATGCATTTTCTTATTAAGTTTGTGGGTTTGCGATGATTTTTAGTTATAATTAAATCAAATAAAAATATTATTAAATAATTTAATTAATCTATAATCTTATAAATAAAAAATTAAAATTTAATTATATTTAATTAATCAAGTATTTAATTTAATAGAAAAAATAAATTTTAAGATTTAATTAAAGACCAAATATGGTGTAACAATATTGATTTAATTTAATAATAATAAATTTAGAAGTTTCATTTAGATAATGAACTTTAAATATTATTATTAGTTAAATCAGTAAATATATTTTTGAAATACATCTTATTAATTAATAAAAATAAAGTGGGAATAATTTAAATAAAATTTATTCTAATTAAAAGATAAAAAAAGGACTTACTAATTAATAAAATAAAGGAATATTAGTTTAAAAGTGCTCTACTTTGAAAAATGTTGCAAAAAAAGTGAATTTGCACGCAAATTCAAAACACCCCAAACCGAGCTATAATGCGTACCAATAGCAGAAGGAACCACTCGCACCCCTTAAAACTAGCAACAAGTTTGAAGCTCTTGCATCACGGAACTTCGACCAAAGAAATTATTGCAGCATTGACAAAAACAACTTTGAGACTCTAGTCAGACAACATACCAAGCAAAAGGAGGAAATCCTTTCAAAGCAAAACTGCAAAAATGAAGATGGATGGCAGGTGGTGCAAAATAGGAAAAAATGAAACTTACAGTGGCAATATGAAGAACGAAACAAAGCAAAAATTCACAGCCAAAAAAGTTTTTTTAGCAAAACCAAGTACGCACTGCTGTCCGAGCAAAACCCTAAGTACAAGTTGTGCATAAAGTCCCCCCCTAAAGAAGCCAACAAAATGACCCCAAATCATTTCTAAGGCTAACAGTATCCCCCTAGGGCAGAAGCCAAAGAAAATTCCTAAATCTAAGCACTCCTTTGACCCACCAAAGAGCAAAAGTGACCACAATCCAAGGTTAGAAACTTCCCACAGAGAAAAAGTAGTTTATATTCCGCCACAGCGGAAGAGGCATCAAGCAATAGCAAAGCAAAGAGCAGCAAGAAACCTTGAGCAAAGATTCCCAACCATGAACAGAGATTGCAAAGAAATCATCATCAACAATTCACATAGCGAAGGAAAATGGGAGGATTGCGAAGAAAAGGGCATATACATGTACTGGAATGGTCTGCCAAGAAAGAGATCTAAGCTGATACACATCATAACAAAGAAATGGGGTGATAAGGTAAGTAACTTCACCTCTTTTGTAGATAAATATTGGTTTATTTTATGTCAAAATTCAAAAGATAAAGAGGAAATTCTAAAATCAGATAATTATTTCTACAAAGGACATCACATTAATTTTATTGTATCGAGACCAAACTTTAACAAAAACATAAAATCTATCAAATGGATTGAAACCTTAGAAGTACCATCAGAATTAATGGAGGAAAATATAATTAAGAAAATTGGAGATTCATTAGGAACAGTTATAGGTTTTGAAGATAACATAGATAAAGCAAATGTAATTAGGGTTTTGGTCAAATCAGACCTAAATAATACAATAAGCAGAAAAATTATTACTAATAGATCCATTTATTACTTAACATTTAGAGAATACTCAAGAGATATAAACACAATCAAGGATTCAAACCTAATCAAATCACATATCAAAAACAACATTAAAGATAGCATAAGCTTAACAGGGGACAAAGGCAAAAAGAAAGCACAGAAAGATGAGGCTACAGCAGAGTTGGAAAACAACAGTGGAAGTCAGAACACAGAGAACAAAGCAAACAATCCTGATAAAGGAGAGCTAGAAAATGATAAAGTATCATTGAAAGAGGGAAAGGAAAAGGATGAATTGATGGGAATAGACTAGACGGAAAACATAGATTATCAGCAGTCTTTGGACAAATTCAAAATGTGTAAGGACTGCCAAATGGAAAAAGAGACAATTGAAGAAATGGACTTTAACATCATTAAGCTTGACAAGCTCTTTCATGAAATTCTTCTGATACAAGATGATTTGATAGACCAGAGCTTAATAGCAGAAGAAGTACATAAGGAACATAAAGGGAAAAGGATAAAAATCACTGAAACAGGGGAAACATCAAGAAAAAATGATGAGCAGAAGGATAATTTGAAGCATGACTAAGGAAAAGAACTAATTGAAGTTGCAGAAATGGAGCAAAAGGACCAAAGACCAGATAAAGGAAATTATTAGACTACAGACAACATGCTAGATAGAGCCACCCAAAAGGAAAGTGTAGAGCAAGAGGTTAATATACCTCCAGTAGACTCTACCCAATGGAGTAACATAACTATCAAGAAAAGAGGGAAAAAGAAAAGTTACAAATTCTGGCAAACTCCAAGTAATGGGATGGATATGTTTGAATAAGATACAAAGGATACAGAGTTAATTTCAAAAGAGAAAGGAACCTTTCTAGAGCCGTCAAATATATTGAACAAAGATCAAATCATGAGGAATGAACTAGAGAACAGACATATCGAAGATGATACTAGTAAAAAGGTCAAGGACTCAAGGCCAAACCATATCTTTGATAACACGGAGTACCAAATCAATAAATTAATGATTAAAGAAATTGACACAAAAGATTCTCTGGAAAGAGAGGAGTCAATAGTAGTGGAAAAAGTAATCAAAGAACACAATCTTGAAAGAATAGGTATATCAGTGAATCAGGAAGGAATAAAGACTACAAACTGTGTGAAATCAAAAAAAAAATGAGGAAGGAAATCGCTAAAAGAACTTAGAGAGGTAGCTGGGTAGGTAAAAGAGCAAACTAAGATCCTTGACATACTACAAAGTGGGAAGGGGAAGTTCCTTCCCAAGGATCAATGAATATCACAACCTAGAATGCTAGGGGCTTAAATGCTCCTAGCAAAAAATGTTTGCTTAAGTGTAGCCTCACCTTATTCGAATCTAACATAACATTGTTACAAGAAACTAAATTAAACAAAGAAGAGGGAATAAAATTAAGTTAGAAATTGGGAAAATGGAAATAAGAATTTTATCAGTCATAGGGAGCATCAGGAGGACTTGGAATTATTTGGAAACCTTGAAAAGTTAATATAGAAGTACTCATCTCCCATACCAACTAGATGGGAGTGAGGGCAGTCAGCATAAAATCAAACCTGCAGTCAGTCATAGTAAATGTTTATGAGCCTACTCAAATAGCAAACAAACTAGCAGTGTGGAATGAAATTAACACTTATATCAATTCAATGCCCCAAGAGACTTTCATCTTAGGAGGAGACTTCAATGTGGTACTAAGGAAGGAAGAAAAACAAGGAGGATGCAATCCAGTATTCAAAGCCAAGGAAGACTTCAAAAACTAGGTTCAAAAGGACTCCCTTATAGACATCAACACTGAGAATGAAATTTACACCTGGAACAACAAAAGAAAAGGATTTTGTTACATAGTATAACGTCTAAACATATTTCTTCTAAAAGGAGAGCTCCGTATGGATAAGGTTGTAAATGCTGAGATACTACCAATGTTAGGTTTAGATCACTTCCAAGTAAGATTGGAAATCAAAGAACAACTCAAACCTAGCAAGAACCCCTTCAAATGTGAGAAAATGTGGTTCATAGATAAATCATTTATGGATCAGATAAGAGGATGGTGGTAAGAGGAATAGTTTTAGGGATAAAAAATGTTTTGCTTTGTATCCAAATTAAAATGTATTAAAGAAAAAATATTAAAATGGAATAGTATACATTTTAAAAATATATTTAAAGAAAAATTAGACATTAGAGAAAAAATTAGTAATTTAAATAGAGAGGTTCTTATGAAAGGCATGAACAATGAGTCTTATCATCTAGAAAAAGAATACCAACTAAAACATGAGGAAATATTAGCTAAAGAAGAGATATTCTGGAGACAAAAATCCAGAGACAAGTGGTTACTAGAAGGTGATTGTAACATAATTTTTTTTCATAATAGCACTATTCATAATATAAACCTTGTTAACATCTCTAAGATCAAGAATCTGGAGGGGGAGCAAACTAAAAACCTAGATGAAATAGCAAATATCTTTGTCAATTATTTCAAAGACACCCTTAACAACTAGAATGAATCTAATAGATCAGCCCAAGAGGAAATGCTTAAACATATTCCTAAACTGATTTCAACAGAAGAAAACTGATTTCTCATTGAACCCTTCACTCTTCTCGAAGTCAAATCTTCTCTGTTCAGTATCAATCTAGACAAATCACCAGGTCCAGACGGTTTTCAAGCTTTCTTCTTCTAGCAATGTTGGGACATATTAGGGGAAGATCTATGGAAAGCCCTGGAAGCTACCCAAAATGGAGATTCAATATTAACTAAAATTAATCATACCTTTATTACTCTTATCCCTAAAAAAATGAGAGTGTAGTACCTGGGGATTTTAGACCAATTGCCTTGTATAGTACTATCTATAAGGTTTTCTCAAAAATCTTAGCTAATCGTCTTAAGAGACTTCTTCCCAAGCTTATTTTGGAAGAACAAATAGGTTTCATCCTTGACAGATCTATATTAGATGGTATCTCCATAATTCAAGAAACTATTCATTTCACAATTAGAAACAATGAAGCCTGCATGTTACTAAAACTAGACATCCAAAAAGCATATGATAAAGTAGACTAGAGGTTTCTTTGCAAAACATTGGAGGCCTTCGGTTTCTCTAAGCAATGGATTAACATTAGCTTTCAATGTATTTCTATCCCCAAAATTTCCCTTCTCACCCACGGAACCCTGGAAGGATTCTTTAATATCTCTAGGGGTATTAGACAAGGAGACCTGATATCTCCATTTCTATTCATCATAATGGCAGAATCATTTGGGAAAGGAATCAAAGCTGCACAAGTAGAAAGCAAAATTAAAGGTGTTAAAGTTACTAAAGAAGAAGCAAAAGTCAACACTCTAGAAGAGGTGAATCAAATACAACTCATCTTAGAAAATTATACCAAGGCGTCAGGACAAATGATAAACACCGAAAAATCATAATTTTTCTTCCTAAATACACCTGAAGATAGAGAAAACCATATATGTAGTAAACTAGGATTTTAAAAAAGCACTCTGCCATTTAAGTACCTAGGAATTTATCTAGACAAAAGTAAAAAAACCAATCCTGGTTGGGAACATATTCTTAGGAAAATTGATGGTCAAACAAAATCATGGAAAGGAAAATGGTTAACGAAGGCAGGAAGGACAACTAAGATCAAAGCAGTCTTATTTGCAATCCCAACATATCAACTCTCTTATTCACTTCTACCCAAAAATGTTAACCTTAAGATGGAAAAGAAATTGTGAGACTTCTTCTGGAATGGATTGGAGGACAAGAAAAGAGAAGCCTTAATCAGCTGGAATAAAATTTGTAAAGCTAAGGAATCTGGGGGTGTAGGAATCAAAAACCTAGAATGGCAGAATGAAGTTCTAGGTGCTAAACAAGTATGGAGACTATATCAAGAAAGAGACATGAAGTGGGCCAGA